>JAVQJG010131263.1:0-12674 GCA_036024015.1 Craterocephalus amniculus | reverse complement strand
CCAGCAGAACCAGAACTGAAACTGGACCAGAATCAGTGTTCAACCTGATGTCATTTAACACTTTGACCAGAGCTGTTTCAGTGCTGTGATGGTGTCGGAAGCCTGACTGGAATTTAGCAAGATTTTCCCTTTCATATAAAAGTCATTTAGCTGGTTGGACACAACTTTCTCAATGATCTTGGATATAAAACAGAGGTTAGAGACAGGTCTGTAGTTGTTCATTATAGAGGCGTCTACAGTCCTTTTCTTTAGGAGTGGCTTGACAGCATCTTTAATGACTTGGGGAAAACGCCTGATGCCAATGAGCTGTTTACTATGAGGCCACTTTCTACGGAAGTGAAGATTGATTTAAAAAAGTCTGATGGTATCGTGTCCAGAAGGCATGTTGCTGTTTTCAGATGACAAACTATTTCCTTCAGGGATTTTAAATCAATTATGTTAAATTGGAACACAAGACGAGGGATATTTCTTGGTTTCATACACAAACCATTTATCTTGTCTGACTGTGTGTCATTAATATTTTGTCTAATTGTTTTAATTTTTTCACTGAAGAAGTTGGCAAATTGGTTGCACTTCTCAGTGGAAAGGAGCTCTGGGTTTATCTGTTTAGGAAGGTTTGTAAGTTTTTCAAAACAAGATGTAAAAAGTTATCCCCCTACCTTGAAAATGTGTCAGATTTCACCTTAACAAAATGAGACCTCATGTGGATAAGGTGGAAATTAAAGTTACTTTTATAATGATATTGCAGTTCATATCTTTTATGTCATTTTTACATTTACGAAGTTTATCCTGTGATCAGATTGAACCCTCAGGCCGTATGTTTGACTCCTTTGGTGTAGATGTTTCCCCAATATGTTACCAGCAATCTGACTGAAGTGTGTTGTTACAGAAACCTCCACAACCAAATTTAGACACCTCTGGTTTTCATAGTTAAAGTATCCTGATTTAAAATCACATACAACTGTGTCTGATTTGACCTTTTCAGCTTCTGTAACATTTGTCAGGTCAGAATGCTCAGAAATCCAGGAAAAAAAGTATTTACACGCCACAGCACACATCTGTTTAACATAAACCACAAATCCAACCATGATCAGGATACTGGTCCAAACATTATTGCAATTATTATGTAATGCAATTATTATGTACGGTATGCATCTGCCAATTTCAGGATTATCTAAAGGTACATATGACAGATTCATTGATCTTCAGCTTAATACTGTTGTTCTAAAGCAGAAATTAATCACTAGGGAACACACTATTAAAATTTTACTGAGCATGCATAATGAAACAAGGAAAAACGTGTGTTGTCAACAAACCACGATGAGCTGTTCATAGGTTTCGACATTTATTTATTTATTCGCCTTATTTTTTTCTTGACAACTTCTGTTATGTGTCCACAGACATGAGAAAGAACTCCAGAACACTCAAAAGATAAATGTGAGCACTGAGATTAAGATTTAATCACATGTTGAGACCTGTCTGCTTCAGTCAAGCCAGGAGTACAAACCAGGATTCGTCCCGCGTCATGCACACTGAGAGGAAGATATGTGCAAAGATGATCCCTGACCTGCACTCCTCACACTCTGGAGACACTATACAAAGCAGCAGGTCGGGTTTTCTTACTTATCATGGTATACAGAGGAAAAGAGATTTTTAATATCTGTGTGATAAGACCAACACAGAAATCTCCATTTATATACAAGACAGAGCCGAGAGGAAGGTTTCCAGTTAATCATTGCAACGATCCTGAAAGACAATACTTTACAAGCAGCACTTCAGGAGTGGAAAGCTGTTGTCATTAGCAAGCTGTAAGGCAGGAGAGAAGGACAGGGTTTAGCAGAAAATGTGTGAACCTGCATGCTTTGATCCACAGCTATGACAGCTAAAAGCAAGCCAAATAGAAAACAATCGACTCATGTACCTTTCAACAATTACTGGCTAGCGCACCAAAATGGGCTCACTATGTGTTTTTATTATGACATCCTTAAACTACTGGGACAAGAGACATTGCAACTCATCTGCCAGTTGTCAACTAAAACTTGTCAATGCAATGAATACGTTGGAGCTTTGAGTGTTCAGACCGAGCTTTGATCCTCTTTTCCTGAAAAAAACAGGGTCATAAGAGTGGTTAAAAACGAACCTATAAAAATGTTTTGTTCATAAGTGCAATAGAGTTACAGAACATAATGTATGCTTCAAAATTTCATAAATAAAACTTTCCATTTTTTCTTCCGTACCAGCAGACAATACAGTTAGCAATATCTGTAAGAGTTAAAAAAAAAAAAAAAAGTAATTATACCAAGACAACCCAAAGCCTTTTTAGAATAATCTCAGTATTTTCTATTCTTTTGTTAGGCTGCATTGCTCAACAGGTTGGCTGGCCTGTGGCACACAGAGTTTCTGTTTACTGAGTCTAAGTCAAGTTTGCCAATAAACTGGTCATAACAAGTGGGGGGAAAAAGAAAAAAAAAACTAGAAAGACAGACTGGCTGGCTGACCATGTCTTTGCAATAGTTTTTTCCCTGGAAGATGCTTTGAAATGTTTTTTTCCTCCCCTTAATTCTATTCTCCTACAGACTGAGCTTAAAGTAACATTTAGGGTCATATTGGTACAATGCAGACAGATAAAAGCAACATATCCCAGGATATGACAGCTAAAAACTAAGCTACTCATGGTACCGGGTTCTGACATAAACAAGCATCAAGCTGTAGAATGTCAAGCAGCTACAGTACAAAAGCTATGAGGGACACTGCTTATAAAGGCAACATTGACAGTGATATATATGCTCTACTGTGCTGCTACAGACAAATACACACCATAGAGGATTACTGAGAATAGTCACTCTACAATAAAAAAGACAGATCGGCAAACCAAGAAATTTGGTAGCTTCTAATAATACTCTATAGAAAATGTTACTCTTGAACACTTAAAACTAACTTTAACGTCAGTGTTTAAGAGGATGAAGGTTGGCAAAAAGAAAAAGATGGGAAGAAAGGGAGGCACTATCCGGTGCATGAACAAAGCTCTTGTTCACTCAAAGCAACAGCCCTCAACCATTTACAGGTCCACAGGTCTACTTTTTCCTTTCTACCGTTTTACGAGAAACAGTGAATTTATCCGATATAGTCTGGTAACTCTGCCGGGGCTTCACCAACAGAATAAGTGCTTGTTTGATAAACAATTAAAACCGCTTATCATAAAAAATATGCTCAATTCTACTGAGTTTGTTGGGAATTTACTAAACTATTCACTTAAATAGAAGTTATTTTTTTGAAGTGGATGCTAACACAACTGCACGAAAAGAATATTATGAAAAACAATCAAAATAGGAAAACAGTGCTTTGGTTAAAACAGTAAATGATACATCAATTCAAGAAAGACATTAAAGTGCCATGCAACAAAACTGTCAGTCTTGTCACAAATAAATAACAGTGCAGAAAACCTACAATAGCAATGATAAATTTTCCTGTGTGGTCTTCAAAACACAGAACGAGCACTAGACAAGGACATAAGTTATCTCTCCATATAGTGAATTATTTTGCCTTAGTCGAGCAAACGAACTCAGTTTTCATAAAACTAGTTTTAAAAAAAAAACCAAAGGAACAACAGCGTACAATTTTGTCCTAACAAACAGCTTTTTATGCTACTTCTGAGTTAAAATGATGACTACCAGCAATTCATCTCTGCTATCTGAAACCTCTGCAGTGAAACAATACACTAGAGAGCATCAAGCCAATCCAAACTGAGGTAATGTACAGTATACGTATGGTAGATGCATATGGAGCTGTCATACCTGCACTTAACACAGATCTATGCAGAGAAAACTCCAGTTTGATGTTCTTCCCTTTGTCCTTCCCTTGATGCAATTAATGCTTTACTACTGTTATGTTTTCTATGTCTGTTTTTTCAGTGATGATAGATAAAGGAGGAACTGGCTACATACCGTATTTTTACAGAAAAACCAGCAGCCTCACAGATAATTCCAACATTTACATGAAAACTAATCAGAACTAGTCCCAATGCCCAGCAGAAGGAAGTTAATTAACGGGATTAGATGGTTAGTTTTTCTTATGAGTTCATCTAAAGGTCAGACGGGAGCACACCATGCAGGGTTTGAGGAGCTGACTGCAAAAAAGAGACAAAGGATGGGTTTTGGTGGGTTCTCATAGGAGTGATCAGAAAGGACATCACATGGAAGGATATGTTCTGTAAATATGGTTTATGTTCATCACAGCATGATGCTGAGCTGAGCTTTCAGATTGGATTGTTTGTTTGTTGTTTTCCACCAGACTGGTTCCCCTCTCACATCCTCTGAGCAGACGGGACCGACTGGATGGACTTTCGCCTGGAGAGCTTTGATCTGGAAGGAAAGGACATATTTGTGGAACGGGTCAGCAGCATAAAAGAAAGCAATCTGTTTTTTTTCTCTGCCACCCACCTGATCGTCCCAGCCAGCAGGGGGTTAAAAGCATACAGCCAGTCGTGCATCTCTTTGTCATTGGTGGCCTGCAGTAGTATCCCACGATGCTCAGTGCACACAGCAAACGTGTTTGGAGTCTGAGAACCCAGAATACTTAGAGGTTACCGAAATTCCTGCAGATGTAGTACTTTAACCTTAGTTGGTAACACTTTAAAGTAAGGGATATATGTATACACTTCACAAAAAGGGTCTGAAAATAATTAAATAATAGTTAATTTAGGTTCAGTAATGTTTATGAGGCTTTTTAAATGGTTACCAAAGGGATTCATGTTAATGTCTATTCATGTTTATTCATGTTTACTCTATTCATGTTCACAAGATTCCAAAAAGTATTAAATAATTGTTAACTATAGTTAAGTAATGCTTATGAAGCACTTACATAGTTCAGGCTACTACTGTTGAGTAACACCTTACTTAAGGTCAGGCTATGTAATGCATAATAATAGTTGTTGATGTTTTATTTAACTGTTAATTACTGCTTAAAATTGCATTTATTAATGTTAATTAAGGGTCCCTTATTGTAAAGTGTTACCCATTGGTTTGTATACTGAGGAATAAGTTTCACTATTAAACCGATGTGTGTTCATACCCGCAGTAATGTCTGTTTGTCTTCGCTGTATTCCACTTTAGCAGACGACAGGTTGATGACAGCTCTCTCCACACTGTCCCGCTCACTGCGGTACAGGTACACATAGGGCCTGCGTACCACCACGTAACGCCTGACCCAGCCGCTGGTGTGGGGCTCTAGGAAGTGCAGGTAGCCCTTCTTTGACACAATGGGGCTGCATGTAAAGAAATAAACATATGTGTTAAGACAAAGACTTGCTTTTCATGGGGCAAATAAAAGTTTGAGGGAAAGTTTTTATAGTAGACAGCAGTCAGAGCACTCTCAGTCTGAATCAGGGATGACTTACATCCCTGGTTAAGAGATGCTTTATTTAGTGAATCTTACACTCTTACTTTTACATTAGTCAGTAATATACTGTCACTATTTTCTATAGAAAAAAAGTACCAATTTTCAAGCATGTCACTGCATCCAGAGTGACTGGTCAATATATCCTCCAGCTGATTTCTACTGATCTAATCTTATGATACCAATGGCAAGACTGTAAAAATGAATAAAAAGTCTGGAAAAGTACAAATAAATACATAATATTTTATTAATTCTACAAAACTGATAGACAAAAGAATAGAGTTTGTCTGAATATCTATGATTTCTTTTTTAAACTAAGAGTAACTTTTACCTTTGCTCCCCTGTTAGAATCCGTCTATATTTTTCCAGACTGAGAGTATTCTGACGCCTGCTGTCATGCTGGTAAGACACTGACTTCCCATAAGTACTATGGTAAATATCTCTATTAATTATTGCATATCAAAATTTTTACAGTTATCCAAAATGAAATGTTTTGTGTTTTCTGACCTGACACGGATCTCCTGTATGTCAGGAACAAAGGTGCATCCCTTGAGAACTTTCTTTCTGTCCACAGGACTGTACGGGTCCAGGTCTGGTGTGGATGCTCCAGAACTAGGATCAGTGAATCTAAACAACAAAAACGGCCCTTTCAATAATCACAGTAAGTGAAAAAAGATGTTCATTTAAGACTAACCAGTTTAATTTGATACACTATGTATTCATATAGAAGTATTTTGTAAAATATGAATTTTTTTTTTCATAAAAAAGGTAAGAAAAAACTAAATTAGGACTAAATGATGACAAAGTATTGTCCAACATGACAAGCTGTATATGACTGATGCAGTTTAAAAAGGAAGCATTATTCACCTCATGTCGTAATGCCCGTCAACCAGTGAGGGGCAGGTAGAGGAAGGAGTGAGCGTGCTCAGGCCAGAAGATGACGATTCTCTCATGAGTGATGCTGACATCTCAGAGAGCTAAAACACACCCATACACACACAAAGCAACAGAAATAACAGGTACACACAAGACAAGAGAGACAGATACAGACAAAACACACCAGCAACAATTAAGCAAGGACAACACAAACATGCATTCAGAAAACAACTCAATCAGAAATTTGTCATTTTCCTCAAATGTTCTGCAGAACCGACACAAATTTGTCTGAGAGCCCCTCGCTGATTAGCAATGTAAACATGCAGGGTTATTATGTTACAGTAGTGTTTGCAGAAGGGGCGGTAAGAAGGGGACAATTGATTATTCTAAGGATTAATTTAATTTATGCATTGTCTCTTATTGAAGACTGAATTCAATAATATTCAAAAGTAAATCCAGCATATTTCATTCATTGACTTGAAAAAAATCAGGAAATACTTGTGAATAATGTCTCACTAAGGGTCTGCTGGGTGCTGATGAAGACTTTAAGTTAAGAGGTTAGGGTATTGTGAAAATAACTAGTTTAAGGTGAGGTGGCCTATACTGCAAAATGAAAGAAAGATAAATGGATGTAGCTCACAGATAGCTTTAAGAAAGGGGGAGTATTGGGCTTAGATATTCATTAAAGGTGCAGCTATAAACATTAGGTTCAGAGGGATTTACGGGGCTGGGTTAGAGGGCCTGGGCTGGGGCTCACCTTGCTCTCACTGGCACTGCTGCTCACCTGGCTGTACTCTCTGTTGAAGGTGTGCATCAGCAGACGCAGACACTGGAAAGAGGACGGTAAAGAAACAAAACAGACAAAAGAAAAAAAACAGTAAATGAAATTGTGTTTGATCAAAACAAAAGGAGGAGTGAACTCAACAAGGAGGCCTGAGAGACCAGCAGTCACCTTGGCAGCCAGCTCCCTCTGCCTCTGGTTGGGGCTGTTGGGGGTCGGGCTGCTGCCCGGACTGTGGCAGAAGACGGGGCTCTTTGCAAAGTCGCTGATGTTACCGCTCTTGTAAAGCGCCTCCTGTCCAGCCTGCAGAGTCGCCTCCAGCTTCTCCCTCAGCAGCAGGTAATGTCTGGTCTTCTCCACCTTAAAAACCAAAACAAACGTTACTTCTTTGGACGTGGTGTCAAAAACAAAATTAAACAAACAGTTGAGTAAATACAGGACAGAGTATAAAGTACTTTAAAAAGTTTTTCATTTACAGAGATAAAGGTAGCCTATATACAAAACAAAACATAGTTATACACTAAAAAGAGCTTTTCTAGCAACTACTTTGCTGATGAAAACCCAAAAAGCCTTTTCAATCAGCCACAAAAGCCACATTTCTCACTGGAAAAGTTTTAGACTATTTCAGAGCTTCTATCATATCAGTATTTTCTTTGTCAGAGATATCTTTGCAACCCCCTTGATGTAATAAACCAACCTCCTGCAATAAGCTGAGTTTCTCCAGCTCCCACTGGTGGTCAAGGATGAGGCTATCGCTGCGAGGCCTCCATCCGGCCAGGTTCTCCTCTCCTCGCACGTACGCCACAGAGGTATCCAGCACACGCCTGCGACGGCGCTGCATGCCTGAAAAACAGCAATACGCAGTTTGAGCATTCAGAACATCGAAACACAAATATTTTTAACTGAGAACTCATGTTACATCAGTTTTAAAATCTCTGCATCGGCTCCCTATGTGCTTCCGAGTACATTTTATTAGTTTATTAGTTTATTAAAGCACTTAAAGGTCTTAGTATTTATCAGATTTACTTTTAGCTTATGAACCTCCCAGGTTCTTAAGTCATCTGGAGCTGGTTTCGTTATCATCCCAGGGATGGGGACCAGGACATATAGGGTTAGGGCTAACCCTAACCCTAACCCAGGACTCATAATGTTCTAACTCTTTTAGATGGTTGGTTTATTTTAATCTCTTTCTGGTGTTTAAGCTTCTAATGGTAGTCGGGATGATGCCTCAAGTGACATAATATTGTCTGCAACTATGCGATCACGAATGTGTGTGAATTACATGTTATTTATGCAGGTTTAAAAGGTCGTCTTGGGGATTTGATGGGTAATAATAATGCTTTTATTTCTTTTTTTGCACATTTTTCATTTAAAGCAGTTTGTGTTACACTTGCACATTACGAAAAGTGCTTTATAAATAAAGAGTGATTGACAGATTATAATTTTTATAGCTATTTTTGTTCACCTGGACTCCCGTTGTCTGCAACATGGCAGAGAGTGAGTTCATACACTCCAGTCACACGGTTACTGAAAGGGAGAAGGACAACATTTTATCAGATAAGAAGTAATTTTTTTTTTCTGTAGAAGTTAACAGTTCAGACTGTGTGTATCTATGAATATCCACCTTTCTGACGGCCGGAGGCAGCCGGTGCTGAAGAGGTTTCTGATGGAGCGGGAAGCTGGTAGCTTTGTGTCACGGGAGTAAAACACCATGGAGAAATCTTTGGTGATAACTGTTGGCTGAGTGCAGTTCTCCATCTAATCAAAACAAATAGATCCATTAAAAAACAATCATAGGGGTTAAATATCCGACTACAACAGAGCTTAATATTTCTTTCCACATACATACCTCTAGGTAAGCAGACAAGGTAATGTAGATTTTCTCCCCATATGGAGTGACTCTGTTTAGAAGCAGAGAGTTGTGCATGGAGCTGTCCCACGCTGCCTCGAATCGGTAGAAGGTTCTGCAGTGAGAAAAGCTACATTTATCATATACTTGTACAGCTGCTACAAAAATAGCTCAGTGAAAAGCATCCAAACACGTTTTGTTATCAAAAATAAGAATATGAAAGTACACAAAATTAAATAAGTAAATAAAATGAAAGAAATTATACCTATGATCAACTCCCAAGGAGACGCTGCCATTTAAAAAAGAAAAAAAGATAAAAAGATACAAATTAGAAACTTTTAACTGCAGCTGTTAAAAGTTTAAGTTCTGCAAACAAAGTGGATGCAAACTGAAATGTGGTCCTGGACTGTAAAAAGCACATGAATACAAAAACACTGTAAAATGTCTGATCATCTGAGGTGAAGCAGGTGAGTCAAATTAAAGCAGGAAAGTGTGATTTGAACAACAAATTAAAAAAAATAAACAGTATAACGAACAATAAGTCTTTAAATACAAATCAGCTGAAATTCATACTTGTCATCATGTTTTGGCCAAAAGTATCCAGAGGACAGGATGTTGAGGGAAAGGATGTTTGGATCTATGATAGTCTCATCGGCCTCCGGAGTGTTTCGAATCCGACCTGTGATGATATTTGTGATGAATTCTGGCCTTTTTTTTAAAGGAATTTCTTTGAATTTCCAAATTTTCCCCTTTAAAATCTGACTAGCATGACTAGAAATTCTACTCACCGATAACAAGCTCCTTCACCTCTTTCCACTCAATGTCATTTCCTGTTTCGTGAGCAATTGTAACTGTAATCCTTCGCTGAATGCCCTACAGAGTCATCAGAGGATGGGAAATAAATGTGTTTGTCTCAGTCAAGTAAAGAAAAGTATGAGTTAACATATCCACTACTGGATACATGATGGTTATATGTAGAAATATGGTCAGACCTGATGTAAGAGGAATGTGCCGTGGCATGGCATCCCACCTCTGTGGTCAACAACAGCTGGGATGTAGCTGCAGACAGAGAAATAAGCAATAAGTTAACTTAACGTTCACTTCCCATCGAGTGCACTTACTGTAATCATGTTGTGTTACTTTTATGGTAATCAAGTAGCAACATAATTAGATTGGACTCACTCTCCGTTAGCCTCCAGCTCGCAGATCTCAAAGAAGGCCATGAGGTCGTACTTGGCATGACAAGGTCCTGCAGTGGAGCGAGTCAGCGTGTTCAGCTTGGTGGCTGGCACTAGAACAGAGAAAACCAAGTTCAAATGTGATGATAAGACAATGTAGACCATGGCAAAAATAAAAGAAGTGGGTGCTGAAAATGAAAAGCACCAAATGCTGCTGGCCCTGACTGCATTTTTCCAAATGCTTTTAGATTTCTAATAATAAATTCCATTTTTTGTGTTAACAATTCTGCACCTTTTCTCAGATTTAGACTAAACCAATCTGACTCTCGTCCTCAGGTGCAACTGTTTTGCTTCAGCACAGATGATTTAAATTAATGGGACATTTACTGGTTTGCACAGAACTTGACAGAGGTCCATTTTATATGAATTCAGTGAGTTGCAGCTGGGAAATATCTAAAACATCATTTAAGAAATATTTAAGAAAATCGATTGTCATGTCTCATTAATATTGTAATTTTGTACATTGTTGTTTCATTATCTGATTTTCCCCTTTTGTTTAATTTTGTCTTTGGTGGAGGCTTCAGAACAAGCCTTTTTAGACTTTCTGCCTCTCTCCTGCACTTTTATCCATCTTTTTTACATGTTGTATTGGGATTTGTATGCGCAAAATAAAGAAGATAAGAAGATAAAACCTACAGGATAGCTTGGCCTTTAAGTACCAGAATAAACTGAATTATCAACTGGGAAGAAAATCCTGAAAGTTTATTGGTTTTGAGATTTCTGGTAATGAGCCATGAATAAAGGTTGTTAAGAACTGCATATTTGACTAAATTCCTCGTAACTGTTACAAACTAATTACAGACTCATCAACAGATCAAAATATATATATAAAATATTATTGAGCTAAAATGCTTTTTAGTCTTTGAAATCAATTGGAAAGCTGAGGTTTTTGTAAACTGTATCAAACATAACTTATTAAATCAAACTGTATGTTACCTATGCTTTAATGCTTGTGATACTAACCTGGTTTGGATAATGGCATCACCCGTGGGAACTGCCTTCTGGAGGGTCTGAGAGGGCTAAAAAAAAACAAAAGTCTATTTAACAATCTATTTTTTCCCCCATAAAGACACATCAAATCATAATCTGTGCTGAGCTTGATGAAGTAAAAACTCAAATCCCCTCTGACCTGATCAGATCTTTACAGAGCGGAGGGAAAGGCTGTTTCTGATAGTGTCCAAACACTTCAAAGACTATGGGCTGAGTCTTTATGTACTCCGTGAAGGACTTGGTCACCTCCACGGTAATCTAACAGAAATAAAATGATCAATTATCAAAAACTATTCAGACTTTATTCAACCAGGAAATAACTTTTAAATATCAACGAAAAGATACAGTATGTTAATTAAAGTCAACAGTAGTAGCAATTAGTCATATTAATTCACAATAACAATTAACTGTTTACTGCTCACGTTTTGTACATGATAGAAGCCCAGTGGAGGTCCTCTGCCTGTGTTCTTCAGAGGCTCAGTAGAAAAAGCTTCATCATGACGGTGAATAAAGCTGAAAAACAGGCACGTTTAATGGTTGTTTCAGTCGGTTTACAGCCTCTAGAAACTGCCAGAGGAGTTGAATAAAAAACATGAAAGACATTCAAACCAGCCAAACAATATAATGTAACTTTCTGATGCACAAACTCACTTAAACTGGCAGAAGATGTCGGCATATTCTGCTGAGATGCTGGAAACCTGTAAAACTGTGACTCTGAATGTGAAGGTGCTGCCAATCTTCAAGTGGGACAGAGCTTTCTCTGGAGACAGCTCCAGGGGAAGGTCAAGACCGAGACCTGAACTCTTCACAGGGCTGCGAGGAACCTCCAGTGTAGCTGCATGACGCAGGGGAAAAATGTGCACTGATCTTTATATTCAAACTAGTTAAAAAGAGGCCAAAAACTTATTCCAAAGCTCCAACGCTGAGGTTATGTGAGGACTGAATAATCATTAATCTATTTTTGTATTTGATCTAATCAGTGAAAAGATTGTTGTAAGGCACAATCAGCAATATTGTCTAAGTCAGGAGTGTGAAACTCATTTTGGTCAGGGGCCACATTTTGCACAATTTGATCTGAAGTTGGCCGGATCAGTAAATTAACAACACGTTAATCTAGAAATAATAAAAACTTCACATTTTCCCCTTTGTTTTAGTGTACAGAAGTACAAATCACCTTGTTTAATGGTCTAAACTTTTAGAAAGCACTATGAACAATCTGAATTTTCTTCAAAAAACACAAATTCCAGAATTTTTTGCCTCAGTTGCACAATTACAATTTAATTTATTAAAAAGGTGTTTTTAATATATTTTGTAAACATTATAAAATAATAAAATTAAATAATAATAAAAAGAACAAATATATTAGTATACAATAAATTTTATTCTGTCATTTTTTAATTTGATTTTTTTTTATCTATACAATTTACTTGAGATAAAACCTATTTCATCTTATTTTGTATGAATATTTTCTTTTACATTTATTTATTTACATATTTACTTCATTTTATATATTTGTTTAATTACAGAAGTATTAGAACTAACAGAT
>JAVQJG010131260.1:0-14083 GCA_036024015.1 Craterocephalus amniculus | reverse complement strand
TGATGTTTAATTTGGTATGCAGCATGACTATATTCTCCGTCATTAATGCATCATTTATGACTGCTGTTCACAAGTAACAGTCAAAAAACCCTTTTAAGGGGGCTCTCGCCCGGAAAGGGATAATAAGCCTAAAAACTTTATTGAAATTATTTGTATTCCAACATGTTAACAATCTTTTAGTCTGAAAACTGACTTTTTTATTGTATTTTTGTTTTATTTATATTTTTTGCATAACAGAGGTGGGTGTTTCAGACTCAAGGAATAAACAAGTCCATGCAATCCTGTAATCACTTGAGGGTAAATAACTGCTTCTTTATGTATACTTGTTCAATGTGTATGCATTTTTGTTTAACTTTCATTATGCATACCTGAAAAGTAAACACTTTTTGTTCTTCTCATGGGATGCTGTTTCACTTTACATTCCCATTTTGCTTGGACATTATCAGGGGAAGAAAAGAAAACAACTGAGGAAGAGGAAAAGAACTGAGCAAGGGACAAGTCATGAGTCATCGACAGCCAGTCTTTTACTGGCTGAAAAGAGCTCAGAGTACAGTTAGGTTGCAAGAGGGATACCAAAATAGCTTTCACAAGAACTTAACTGAGAAAATCTGTCAAAGTTTAGTAGTGCCTCTTTAAAGGGACACCGTGTAACTTGTGACCCAAAAATCAGACTAATGTGAATATTAATGGATGATTTCTGGGATCCGTATACAGTATTTTATGCATGTCAGCACTCCCAGGGGGCTGGCCTCTCCAAAAACCAGACATTGTAACTTCGTAGGAGCGTATCCGTCTCTCATGAGATCATTTGACCTGTAGCACTTTGCTTTACAGCTCCCCCTCTATAAACTGCTTTGTGCTACTTTTTCCCTCCTCTTCGATCCAAAGTTTGTCATAGCTGAATTAAGTAATAAGGTGAAATTGTCTGATGAGGCCAGAAAGAGAAAGCTGGAAAGGGATTGTGTGGCTGTGGTAAGTTCCAGGTTTAGCTCCCCTAGTGGCCAAAAGTTGCACAGTATCCCTTCAAAACAGCCCAACATCCACTTGAAAATAAATCAAAAATTCATCAAATTAAGGCACTTGGCGTTTAAACTAGGTGGATTTACAGCTCATTATTGTTTGTCCTTACTGTCCAGGTGAAATCCTGCAAAACAGCAATAGCTGCATCTCTGGAGTGCAGATAACAGGGTGATATAGATCTGAGGTATCATGCCTGCAGCTGGGGGGGATTATGAAGCATCATGCGTGCACTAATGACCTAATTATGTGGAGATAGCACAGGAGGGTTCTCACCATCATTTAAAAGTTAATCTTGCCTTTTTGTTTCAAATTGGTAGTATAATAGGGACGTATAAATCCTATTCACAGAGGAGGAGCCGTTTTTCATTTAATAGTTTACTGAAATCAATGGGACGCTTTTGAGACATGATATATTTTCTGTGGGATTTGAGAATCCTCAAAAACTCAGTGCACTGTAAAATGTGATATTCCTTTGGAAAATTAGCTCACTAGTATAAAGGGGAGTTGTCGAGAACAAAAGTAAATTAAATGAGTTTAAAAAGAACAAAAAGGCTCCAATAAAACCCAGTAACAAAAGAATGATAATTTCTCTCAAGTGGACATTAATAGTTTTAGACTGATAGCCGTCTGGAGATTAAGCCCATTAATACATCCTGCAATTGTAATATCTAAAGCCTTTAAAACATATTCCATACAGACAGGAAGTTAGACATGAGGTAAAAGGCAACATCAACCATCACAGGGACAATGCATTTATGTAGCTGGCCTTCACTTCACAGAAGAGGAAAGACACAGACCCAAGACAGGATTTCCCTCTGTGCCATCATACTCAAATCAAGGACAAAATAAGGGCGAGGAAATTTCTCCACCTGCTGACAAAGGGGAAAAGATGATCACTCTAAATGCCCAGCACTAAATCTTTCACACTTGTCAGGTCCACTTTGTTCCTGCTGCCAGAGTTGACCCCTCTCTCTCCATCAGCAGGGACCTGGCCTTGGTTGTCAGGAGTACCGGGGGGAAAAGGAAGGCCAACATACTGGCTAAATTTATAACATGCATTTATGCTTTGTGTCCTCAAATCATCCAAACATATTGTGGTGCTCTGTTCTCCAGGCTACACAAAACATTCATTCGGCTTTCTCACAACCCAATAAAGGTTTTTGAGCAGTTTCTAGCTGTTGTATACACTGTACACTTTTGTAAGGCACAAGTATGACCTTCTATCAGCAGCAAAGTAACACATTTGGGTATATTAACTTCCATTTTGTGAAATGATGTCAAAACAACTATTATACACATGGGTGACAATATGATTGTCACAAGGTTAGATAGCTCATACAAATGAAAAATAAAGTCTCTGAAGCATGCTAGATGCGGTTTCCCAGCTCTGGAGACGAGACAATTTCAATTCAAATATCTGCCAGAGAGTTAGAGCAGGCGGTGTTAGGTTAGATGAATGAAGGTAAAGTTTGATTGTCTTATCCTTCTGAAGATGTCATAAAACTACCGTAGTAAAATGAATACATTAAGATTGTCAGTTTATCAAATTCATATTACAGCAACCCACACAAATAGTCGATTCCCACCTATATCTGCAGATAATTAAGGTTTAACAGTACTGACACTAAATTTGCAACAAATAAGACTTTCATTGTATGCTCATGCAATGACCGGTGGGCAGTTTCATTCCTGCTCTCCCAGTCATCTGTTATGTCCTTCGCAAGACACTTCAACCCTTTTGTCTCCAGGGTTGCCATCGCTTGTGTATGAACGTTTGTTGGTGGTCTGAGAGGTCTTTGGCTGCCACGTCTCGGTCAGTCTGACCCAGGGTAACTGTGGCTACACATGTATTTTGCCATGTCTGAATATGAGTGGATTTATAATGGATCCAAAGTGAGTAATTTGAATGTTGCAAGCAAGCACAATGATAGACAGAAGCAGTAACAGATGCTTGTGACTGTCTATCTGATGATGAATTATTGAATAGCCATGATATATCATAATTATTACATGCAAACGTGTGAATTCAACTGTCCAGTGTATGGCCTTTCAGATACTTTAACAAAAACCCATTCCTCTCCCTTAGCCCTATACCAATCTGTTTCATGGATGTGAAGCATGCAGTGGCATTTTATCCCGAAAGACAAGGCCAGGCCTCTTCTATCTTCTATTTTTTGTTCATGTCCATTCATTTATTAAATTCAAGACTGTATGTCATTGTTCTGAAACAATGAATTTACTGTTTCTCCAATCACCGTCTTTCCCAATTGAAACAGCACCCACTTGTGGTGACTCACTAATTTAACTCATATCGCATCGGAATGGAGGCCAGACCAAGTTGGCATTCCTTGTAGACGTATATTTTTTATTTTTATTGATCAGGCAATCAGATGACATTAATGTCATGCCACTACTGAAGTGTGATTAGTTAAGCTGAGACTAAGGGAATCCAGCCGCTTCTCTGCATCCCAATCAGACAAGAGAAGTTTGTCCACAAGAATCATGACTGAATAATAACGATGGCCATGGTAAACCCCAGTAGGCTTAGTTGAAAATAGAATGTGAAAATTTGGAGATTAGCCAAAAATACTGACTAGCCGCTAATGCTAAGCTGCTAGCACTGTCCCCTCATTGAATGTCATACATAAGAGGTGAATTTCTTCATATGTATTAAAAAAAAAAGAAAATATGCATGTGTGATAAGCTTCCCCCGTAATGTTACCCACATCAGGCCTCTGAAGGCATGCCTTTTTCTTTAAGGAGTTAAGTAGTAGTTATCATTTCATCATTTAGATGGTCCCCAATACAACAGCTGAAGGGCTATATCACCACTACTATCCATTCTTAAAAAAAGCAGGAATCAACACTTTCTATGCCGCCTATCCTCCCCTATACCAAACCCCTCCATCTTCCAACGGTAAGGCCCCCACTTTATTTTGCTGATTTTTAACAAGTGGCCCTCAGTGGTGCAGCTATGGAGCTGGATCCTTATAAGTCCCTGACTCCCAGACGATATGGGTGTCACTTTTACCAAATAAAGGAGTGAGACCAAGTGGTAGCATAATGGGGCCTTAGTGTGGTGCTATATAATAAAATTGCTATTTTTCTGTCTCAAGAAAATAAACTGCAACAAGAGCTTTAGACATGTCCCTCTTCAAGTGAGGCCTTTTAGACAACGAAACTTCTATGATTGAGAAAAATAATGGCAAATGGACTGTACTTGTATAGCACTTTTCTTGTCACGTGACCATTCAAAGCACTTCAACACTACAGGTCACATTCATCCATTCACACAACACCTATATTGGTACATACTTGGCGCGTCCTTGCACATTCACACTCTGAAAAGGCACATCTAGAGGCAACATAGGTTTCAGTGTGACTTGCCCAAGGAGACTTCAACATGTAGTCAGGGGAATCCAACAAACTTCCAACTTCCTGATCAGACAGCTGTTCTATCCACCTGAGCTACAGCCACCAAAAAGTTCAATTTATCTTTAATGGCAACAATCAGATGCAATAATAATGCAAGGATCTACCAGATGATTTCTGGCAGAAATTATGCACTCTAAATGCATATTTTAAGTATGTTGTTCCTCAGATTCTTGTACAACATTAATAAAACTTCTTGGAAAATCTTTATAATCAAGAAATAATGGGTTAGTTTATTCTTTTTGTTTAATCATTCACAGCACCAGAATTTTATATCCAGGTGAAATTTCTTTCATTTCAATTTCTATCATTAGGACGTAAACCTGAAAACAGTTTGTCTGAAGGAGAATAGTGACTATCCACTTTGGAAAGTTTAGTATCTGGCAGACTTAATACAGTCAAACTTCTGAGGTAAATTTAAAATTCAGGCATATCTGCAGCAGTGACTTCCGCAGACAAGCAGATTCATCTTTTTGCTGTATTTGCTGTGACCACATCATGGCACAGTAAGTGATAAGCAGCATGGTAAAAGAGTGAGAAGGATTTATCTCAAACAGTGCTGAGTGGGAAACTGATAAAGGGGGTAACCCATATGACTTGTTTTGACAGTAAACCAGCAAAGGATGAGGAAATGTGTTAACAGCATTATGCAAAAGAGGTAGACTCATTTTAATCAGGGGTTGACAATGATGACCTGCAAAATGTATTATGTAGAGTAAGTGCTGGAAAAGTTGGGTAATAAGTATCAGCAAAGATGAACAAAGGTTTATGAAATGAACATACACTTGTAGTGTAGTCAAGTCTGGAAGAATAGTTCATTCCCTCTAGGACTGAAATAAGCCTGCCATATTTCAGCTCTTCTTTGCATATAGCGTAGAAAAAAACTTGCTGCCTCAAACATTCCATCATAATGAAGATTAAATTGTGTGAGTAAATAATTCATGACATGACTTATTGTGCTTGAACTTTAAATATCTGTTATTTGAATGTGTCTTGGGCTGGCACAGCAAAGGACAAGTAGAGTAATATGATTTTTGTAAGAAAGACTGAACAAAAGGATGTCAATCACTTCTATATCATCCTTAACCAATATTTTATCAGAATAATTGTGTTGAAAAATATTATTCTAAATAGACTGTGAGTACTGTAGCCTACATTTTATGTAGTCAAAAGTAAATCATTTGATAATATCAAAGGTAAGCTAACTCATCAAATATTATGATGTGAACATGAACCAACCAACCAACCAACCAACCATTTTCTGAACCGCTTAATCCAAGTGGGTCGCGGGTGGGCTGGAGCCTATCCCAGCTATCAACGGGCGAAAGGCGGGGTACACCCTGGACTAGGGGTGGGAATCACTGGTTTGATCACGATACGATATTATATCGATATAGTGATATATCGATTCGATGTTTGCCGATATCTCAAATTCAGTCATGATACGATTTCGATTCGATTTGATCTAGGATCCTCTAATCGATATGTAACGATATAAAGCAATATAATGAGTGATTGATCACAATGATGGCCATTTATCACTAAAAGCACCTAGATCATCATTTAAACTTTCTTTATTAATGAGCTCTGGCATTAACATTTAGTTTAAAAGAAAAAAATTTCAAAATAAAAGTGTGTTTGATAACTGGTTACTCTATTGATTTTTGTCCAATATTAGGATTTTGGATCGATATCATTAAATCATTGACCATAAGATCGATGTATTGATACAGATCGATGTATTGTCCCACCCCTACGGCTAACCCGGTTTATATGCAGTAGCATCGTTCAGCTACTGCAAGTGTATTTTTGAAGATACAGGCAATTTGCTGTACTAGTTCTTTGTTCTGTGCTACTTTGAATTATTTCTAAAAATATTTAGATTGAGATTCAATAAAATTAAGGGTTACACTATCCTGATTTAATGTGTGAAAAAATATAAATTTATTCTTTACACTTTCTTTAATATTATGTCGCCGCTTGCCTAGGCATGCAGTCTAGGTTAATGGTTAACTTTGAATTGTCCCTAGGAGTGAGTAGTTTAATTAGCATGGGATACCATTTCATATCGATGCTTGGCTCAAATAAAATCTGAATCATATCCTGGCAGAACATGTTTCCTAAAATCACACAACTTGTGATTTTAGGAAACATGTAATTGTTATCCACATTGTATTTTGATCAGACTTCTGACCTTTAGTGCTTATTGACCTGAGAGAGATGGCTTTTTTTTTTTTTTTAGGAAAATAAGAGGTAAAGCATCTGGTTGCAGTTCCTGTGATTATTTGTTTGCTATTTTGATCTGTAGTTATCAATTATTTGGTTATTTTAGAAGAAAAATTATTTTTGAAAAAACTCCACATTTAGGCTGGATTGTAAGAAAACTCTTTGAGGGCAGTAACTTGATTTATTTTAGTATGTAAAAATTAAAAGTTGTTTTTTGACGGGGCTTAATGAAGGAGCTAAATGGATACATAGTTAATGACATCCTTTTTTTTCTTCTCGACATCAGAGTGTTTCTTAATGTTTTTATTCAGAGGAGATGATCTTCTGGAATTAGTCTCTGCTGTTTCTGTATAATCTTCAGACGAATGAATAAACAGCACTCTATAAAAGCGTGCTATTTTGGGGAGAGCTTTGACGGATTTAGTAGTTTCTGTTTTTATTCTGGAGCTGCTTTACGTGATGTGGTTTTATCCCACACCTCCTGTATGTAGTCTCAGAGTAAAAACCCTGGTATCGGAGTATGGTATGTTACCTAAGAGCTCATCTGTGGCTTGGAGATGATCCATCATAAAGCAAAGGTACCAGCCATTTGCCTTTTGTGTTCTAGAAATTAAACTCTCAAAGCCAGCAAAGGTGTTTTGTTTTTTTTTGCAATGTGGAAAAAACTGAAGCAGGAAATTGCATGTTTTGAGAAGATGAAGCTTTTATTTTTTCATATTAAAAAAATAAAGTGCTGATTAAGATGATAAATGAGTTCATTACTTTCTAGGCTGGACCATATATATAATACATGAAATGTTTATGCATTTGATGGATTCCACTTAGCAGTTGTTAATATTATTTTAAAATCTTTTCCAAGGTTAAGTTTTTCCCAAAAGCTGCGACCTTGAGTCATCAGCAGTTATTAAGTATCAGAGCCCACAAGAAAAATGGCTTTTTGTTGTGAAAGGGTTGAAGCTCCACAACACAACAGCAGCTTTCTGTCTGTAAACAATCGGTCTTTCTGTTCAGTCATCAATGAGACTCCGCCTGAACTTATTCAACATTTCACTCCACTTTCCCTCCTTGACGCTTCCATCAAAGTTATAGGAATCTAAACCCCAAATATTCCTTAAATGTGCTCTGGCTGAACGAGAGAAGCAGACCTTCCTCTGCATATCTCCTTAAAGCAGATTCCTCCCCATTAGGGGTTTGGATGGAGGGATTAGCTGGCTGCTCTGGTAGAGGTGAGGTGATGGGTTCAGACAGTGGAATGGGAGCATTTGTTTGGAGGAATCAATGTCAGATGTCCCACTGTGGCACTGGTCAGTGACTGGATAGGGTTCTTTCAGGGCAGTGTCATCAAATTCACAGAATGTTAAATCACAGAAGGCCTTGTTGGCTCATGTAATCATACAAGTGATTATACCCAAAGTTGGTGGGAACAGAAAATCAATAATGGCTCTTTAATCCACACTAAAAAAGTTAAGAAATAGCAGAAATATTTAAAATAACATCACCAAAAAATACTGCAGATATGCAACTTCATTAGATAGTATGTACAAAAAAACTCAAAGTGAGGGGATGCTATTGTATTGTGCATATGAATATAAGCATGCATCTGTAAACCTATAAGTGTGTGTAAGTTCACAATGAAGGATTTTATTCTACAGTAAATAACTTTTCCTCCCCATTTCCTCTTCATCCTTAAATTTACTAATTTAGTGTATGTATGTAATTGTTTCTGTTAGCAGCTGTAGTTGTGAACTCAAATGTGCCATCTGATTACTATTCTGTAGTGTCGGTCCTGAGTCATGTCTCATAACACCACCTTCCCTTGTGCCAAAGCCAACACCCACTACATGATGAATGCTTAGAGCAGCCTTGGATTAGAGTTTCTTAGACTGATTTGAGCAGAAAAAAACCTGTTAAGTGACAAACTGGTAACGGTTCTGCACTCTTGGAAAATTCAGCAAAACCAGAATGGTTTCATCGGTCATTGTAACATCATCTAAAAACCAGCATTTGCTTTGACAAAAACAGCCTGGAGCTGGACTTTATGCTCCTAGGGCTGGAGTTGGGGACTCCATATTATACAGATTAGTCATTATTGTGGATGTTATCATTATCTGGTAAGATCATCCCAAAATTTGATATTTCTATTGTTAAAGAATGTCATTGGAATATCAACTAATAGAACTTATTGTGAAATAACGAATCCATTATACGTTCAGTTACACATAAACATAGTAAATTAGTAGAGCAAAGATTAATAAAGATAGTGTCCAAAGTTAAGAACAAATAATTATCTCCAAATACCCAAAAGCTGTTCAGAATATAGAGAAAACAAATATGATGGAGGAAGTCATCACATTTTCTTTTAGAAACCCAAGGTACGAACTAACATTAAGTTTGGAAAACAGGTTATGGGAGTAAAACTTTGTAATATTTGTCCTGGAAATATTAGAATTTGTAAAAAAAAAATTTTAAGTGCTTTAAGAGGTACACTTATTATAAGGTAGTTCTTTATGATGATGGATGAGATAGCTTGAGAGGTCATATAACTGACTTTGTCTCCGAGGCAGCATAATTTGATTCAGTTCTTATGCATTTGGCTTGAGTTGCACAAAGAGCCTCTTACAGCCCTACAAATCCCAACATCACCGTCTGTGTCCATTTTGAACAATAGAGACGAATAATCTGAGAATGAATAGGTTCTGTTATAAATCTGTAAGTTTCTGCTGTAAATGGCAGGACACTATTATAACTGTTCAGACTGTCATTCTTATGTAGGCATCCTAGCAGCTGGGTGTAAAACAGGGCAGGCATTACCGGGTTCTCTTATGATGGGAGACTTTGTAATACAGCTAAGCTCTGATAATTACTAAGGAGACCTAGTCCTACTCCCAAACCCATTTGAAACCAGTCCAGGACGTCAAGACTTGACATTTTTATCCCCCTGACCTTGTAGTTTTCCAGCTCAACTCTGTTTCCTCCTGTGTGCACTAATCGTATCCTATCATTTTCTGTGACACAGAACTGCTGAACCTTCCCCTGCTTCACTTCTGAGGGTAGTGGGTCTCAGTGGAGGGAGACAGAAATTCCACATCTCACCATCTCCATGCTTTTTGAAAAAAAAAAAAAAGGGCTCAGTTTTTTGTTTTTTTTTAAAGGGCTTTAAGTTTGTCTTCATCCTACATGTCAAATGCATAATGTTAGTGAGCTGAAGCAATTAATGTGTGCCTGTTATAGCATTTTAAACCTTAAATATGATTGTTATACTCTTAGAAGATATTTTTAGTTAATTTGGAATTGATTGATGGAAACAACTATGTTATTAACACATGTTGGAAGATGCCAGTCCCAGTTCCCGAAAATGGGATAAGTTCTCATACTGTGTCGCAACCAGTGCTGTTTACTATCTAAATTTAGCCATTGATCGAGATTGATGTCTGTCTGATCTGAGATCAGTTTACCTACTGGTTTCCGGTTGTTTTCTTTCTCCAGCTCCGCCGTCTGTGAAGGCAGAGTACGTGCATACCTGATCAGTCAGATCCTGTCATTTCCTTATCTGTTTGTCAGCTATTTGACTGATCCCTGAGGTTTTTCAGACCCCCCCGCCCCCCCAACACCACGTTTTTTGGTGTTGGGGGGGCCAGGAAGCAGCACTCTGACATTTCTGTGCTAATTCCTTCAAAGTTGTTCTGGTAGGATTAACTCTTCCACCAACAGCTCCATGACTGCAGTAAAATCCTGCTGTACATTGAGGAGTTTTGTCATTTAAAGGGTATTTCTGTCTGTGGATGCTCATACAAAGCATGTGTCAAAGACCATATTTATAAATCAGACTGCCACTTATAACTCTCAGGGTCTACGTTTTACAGCGTATGTGAGACACTGCCTGCACACGAATGTGACAGATGCATAGGTGTGTTGTGACTCCTTTGCTAGAATGATCTATGGCAATGGTTTTAGCCCATTCAAACGCAAGGAGCTGGATCGGGCCCTGTGCAGGCAGGAGGCGTCTGCAACTCAGGACTTAAAATATCCCCTGTGAGCTGAGCCAAATGAGCCTGCTAAGTCCAGCCTTATCGTGTGGGGAAGACAGCCCAGCTCCAGCATATGACATCCAGCTCTCAGATGTGAAAATCAATTGGCATAAAGCGTTCACATAACATGTTAACCTTGGGTTCAGGAATTTGAAGGTGTATTTACACTAAAAGGCTTTATATAGAGGGAATCAATCACCAGGCCACTTGGTCAATAGTGGCTCATATAGCTGGAGGGTTAGTCCCTGCAGAAAAGGCCCGGTCAGGCAGCTTTGTAATGTGCTGCATCATCAGGCTGGATTTGTAAACAGAATTGGATTACTTGCCATCACTTGGCAAATAAAATTAGGTTTGAATTAATTTCAATTCAATTATTTAAAGATAATTAGAGAGCTAGATACGGGCCTGTATGTTAGCCTTCTTTATACACAGATGTTGACATCTGCTCCTCCTGCAAGTGCACACTTAATCAAAGCATGATCATTTAAGGGCGGAGATTTGGCTTGCGCTGATCTGTTTATTACCAAGTTCAGCTCCTTTTTAAGATCACTTCTGCAACTTACATTTTAACAAGAGAACAGAAAAATGACTCCTCTACATTTTTAGTCCCATTTAAGACACTGTGTTGCTGCACTTCCACATTGAAGACACTGAGACAGAGGGCTTTTCATCTATGTAGTTTGAGTCCAGATTCACTGCCTCTGGTTTGACTATGGTGAACACAAACCTGGAAATTTTCCCAACTGAATTAATGTTGAGTCAAACTGGAAATGACCATTTAACCAATTTGGAAAATCTGTGACAATACTGAACCTTAGAAGAAACCGTAGTCACAGTTAGATTTTAGTAGATCAATGCTTTTGACTCTGTAGTTTCTGGATTAAAAACAGTGAAATTTTGCATGTTTGAAAACTTGACATTGAAAATGTCTTTTCATTTTCCTCCTTGCAGAAACGAGCTAAGGGCCATGTGCTCTTTGATAAAGTCTGTGAACACCTCAACCTACTGGAAAAGGACTACTTTGGCATCACGTACAGAGACATAGAGAACCAGAAGGTAATATTTAAGAAAATCTATTGCATACACTTCTGAAAACATTTTAGTAACTGTATTTTTAAAGTGAAATGACAGAGTATCAAATTAAGCTAGACTTATGCAGGTGTTACTCATGAAGATTTTTATTTTTAACCTGCTGAGCCTCCATCTAAGGAAACCTTTGATCTATTTCCTTGTTTATTTCCTTTACCAATAAGGATTTCTCACTTGGAGAAGTGTAATTCTCTGTCACTTTTTCTCACTACTGATGCTCTGTCAATTGTGCTTTTTATGTGCAGAATTGGTTGGACCCTTCCAAGGAGCTGAAGAAGCAGATCAGGAGTAAGTGCAGTAATTAAAAAAACAAACTAACTTATAATTGTGTTGCTTTGAAATGCCAATAGAAACAAATACTGTTGCAAAATGCAGATATTCTTTTTTTTTATGAATCATTTTAATGTTCTGCTAAAACATCAGCTGGTCCATGGAACTTTGCCTTCAACGTGAAGTTTTATCCTCCAGACCCCTCACAGCTGACCGAGGACATCACAAGGTGACTTTTTTTTCTTGTTGCTGACCTTACCTTATTTTCTTAGAAATAATACTATTGACATTATTGCCTGAAAGGAAATGGCAGATTATGCAAACATTGAAAAGATTTGACAACAAAAACCTCTTGGCTGTATTCATTCTGTTCTCTCTCACACACAGGTACTACCTGTGCCTACAGCTGAGGGATGATGTAGTTTCAGGCCGGCTGCCCTGCTCCTTTGCCACCCACACAGTACTAGGCTCGTACACGGTGCAGTCAGAGCTCGGTGACTACGACCCCGAGGAACTGGGCAGTGACTACATCAGTGAACTGCGTTTGGCACCCAATCAAACCAAAGAGCTTGAGGAGAAGGTCATGGAACTCCACAAGACATACAAGTTAGTGTCTACATCTTTTACGCAGCCCTGAGCTCAAACTATCTGCCACAGACCTGAGGATTTAATGATACATGGAGATATCCAAATGGGAATAATTAAGATAATTTAAGTGAGAAGAAAATCTGTTTCAGCCTTCAGTTAAACCACTTTAATTGATCAAGTTTACGTGAATGAATGTCTACAACCCTTCTGCAGACATTTGTTTTTCAGCTATTATATGGAGTTTTGCCTTCCCTTTGTGATAAAATTATTTCAGCGTAATTTGATGCAGTCCTGCCTCGTCCAGTAGGTGGAGAGTACCAGGATAAAGGTCTTTTTAACAGTCATATGTTCTAAAAATGGATACAGTTATGGGACTGTGGAGATTTGACTAAAGGCATCCATGAAAACGGCCAGTTTTCCAAGCTGTGAATTGTCCCTGTTTAAATGTCAGGTGTGGTTTATAAAAATGTGGCGGAATATAAAGCCCGTCTTTGATTTGTCTGATCAGGGGGATGACGCCAGCTGAGGCAGAGATGCACTTTTTGGAAAATGCCAAGAAGCTGTCCATGTACGGTGTGGACCTCCATCATGCTAAGGTAACGAGTCATGATGAACTCTTAACCTCATATGGATGTTTCTCTCCATTTTTAAAAATGTTTTTCTCAACAAGTGGAATCTCTTAGATAAGAGATTATTACCTTACATCTAGGCTTAGTGGTCAAATTTTCCCCAACAGATGTATGTCACCAGGAGACATAGTCACATGTCGTTAGAATCAAAAACAACCCTTAAGGGTTTTAGTGTTGGTTGTTATTTCAAAGATACATGAATATATATGCAAATGAAACACTAAAATGTGTTTGTTTTTTTTTCCCCCCATCTGAGGAATAGGTTGTAAGTTTGGGAAGTTGCAATTGAGTTTCTTGCTAAAATAAAACACGAAATCTAAAACTACAACCAGAAATCATCCACCATGCTTTTCTGCCCAGGAGAACCTAAATTCAGCTTCCACAACCCTGAAAACTCATTCAAGTTTACATTTTAAATCCTCATGTTAGAATAACTAGTTGTGTTTTTTGGTACCATTTCTTCATATGTTGGCTTACAGTTTCCTCTGGGTACTTGTTGCCAACATTGGTATCAAAACACACCCGTAACTAAAACAGCAGTTAAAGAACTTGTTAAACCTTTAATTATGCAGCTTTTCCAGAAGCAGAAAAGCTGATCATGGTTTGTATGGACACTAGTTCTGTGTACCTGCTAGTCGCTGCATTGTCATATTTACTGTAAAAACACCAGGATGAAGAAGGATATTTTACAAAATATGGAACTTGCTTTAATGAGAGATGAGCTCAATATGGAAGTTGTAGAAACCTTTGGTGGGGGGGGGGGGGGGGGGGGGGGGGGGGGGGGGGGGGGGGGGGGGGCGG
>JAVQJG010131258.1:0-12002 GCA_036024015.1 Craterocephalus amniculus | reverse complement strand
GTGTGTGTGTGTGTGTGTGTGTGTGTGTGTGTGTGTGTGTGTGTGTGTGTGTGTGTGTGTGTGTGTGTGTGTGTGTGTGTGTGTGTGTGGTTGATTGCATGCAAGGTACAACCAAGAGTGGGCGGCTGGGCGTTTTTGTGCAAATATGTTTGTGAGTCCATCTACGTGTATGTGTGTGGAAGTGCACTCTGCTAGTGTGTGTGCGCGCACGTGCATGTGTGTGCGCAAGGCTGCTGCAACAAGACAAAAGTTAATGAGGTTTGAAGGCTGCTGTGGCAGCGGCGGCCTCGTCTTTGTCTCCGTCCTCTGCCTCCCTGCTTCCTGCCCAGGCCTTTGCTAAAAGGATAATGCAGCGAGGTCTTTAAGTGTGCAGCTGCAGAGAAAAAGACAAGGGCAGGAGAGAGAGGTAGAACGAGGCAGAGACAGGGTGAGAGACAGACAGAGAGTTTGAGTTGGGGAGAAGAAGGTGGACACATGAGGCATGAGAAGGAAACAAAATGATTTTGCAGATAAAAGAGAAACAGAAGAAAGAGGGATGGACGAAGAGAAGGGATTCAGAATAAGGATGCAGTGGCGAGAACAGGAACAATTTAAGAAACCACAACAGTTTTGATCACATTTAACCAGTTAGCTAAACATTACTACAAATGGGAGCACCTTGTGTGAATTTTAAGGAATCATCTTTAGATGGTATCACATCACTAGAAACACCAGTGAGTTCTTAGACTTTATTTGTATCCCAGAAACAGATCTTTCACAGGGTGAATTACAGGCCATAAAGGAAAAAGATTCACGTCCCATTCTCTCAACCAGAACTCCCACCACAGACCACACTGATCTTCAGACTGGGACTCCATTTAAACTTCAGGTTCTGTGACTTTGTTTTACAAAAGGTAAATTATTTATTTAACTTTTTTTTTTTCATTTGTTTATTCATTTATTTATTTGACTGCTGGCATTGCTCAAGGTAAGAAGGATAAAATGTTCAAGGAGTATAACATCAAGAGAGAAAGATAAAAAGATAAAAGTGTTTGCAAGAAGAATGTAAAGGTTTGAGAGAGTCAGTGAGTAATAAACTAAAATCAATTAAACTGAACTCAGTTCTTCACTGCTTAGTAATCAGAATAAAGATTAGAAACAGGGGAACATGGCTCATCCCTTTAACCACTCTTTAACCATTTCTTAATGCACAATCGGCCTTTTAGAAGTAGTAAGATACAGATTAGCCCCTACTGTAAGAAAGAAACTGGATAATGATGTTTTCTCCAACTGTGGCTTGATATTTTTTGTAGGAATGATTTGATTTTGCTGCTGAAGGTGTTCGGTGGCATTGTATGGAGTCATTGTTAGCATGGTGTAATTCTGACCAGTTCCAAACAAAGGGGGACAAAAACAAATGTAGAAATTTTACATTTGTCCTGTTTTATTACAATTTACTTAGGCATAGCAACAGTTACATTTCTGATACAAACCCCAAGATCCCTAGACACCAGATTCATGTATGTGAACCAAATTGGTCTTTTTCTACAGCTTCTGTCTGAAAATGTGGCCTGAACTTCAGATCCAGTGTGTATGATGTAAAAGCTGTAAATAACATGAGAAATGCATCAGGTCACGTCACAATTAGGGTTTGGTATTAAAATATTGAGGTTTTATTAGTTCCACTTGAATCAAAATAAATTTTTTTCTTTCAGCTATCTAATAAATAAAAATAATATGTGCCTTTTATGTAGCTTCTTGTGGCAATAGATAGAGAACACAAAATAGAACTTGTTGGATTTAGGGAAACTGTTTACCCAAGCAATAATATGTTGAATAAACTGCTGAAATATAACAAGCAGTGACACCGTGGTTACCTACAGAGGGGCCTGACACAGCAGAGCACGGCACAGTGCCCCTTTCCTCCCCCGTGGATCAATCAGTGTGCTGAGAGGAGCAGACATTTTCCTTATATCCTGCTTCAAGCGAGGCAATTAGCAACCTGTTAATTGGCGCAGGTGCTGAATCCAAGGGCATCGTTATTTATTAAAGGATCTCTGAAGACCTCCCGTTGGCTGAAATTAGCCCTCCTTTTGGCCAATGGCAGGTCTCAGGTGTGAGCATTGCGGTCGAGACGTGTGCCTGCTAGTGTTGGGGAGTACATTGTAATTAGCCTGTGGTTGTAAGTGTCTTTTTCCTCTACGCTCAGCCTCCAGCTGCCTCTCACTTATTTCCCCTGCTTTGTCCATCCTCCTCTCTTTTCTCCATCTGCCATATTGGTGGGAACATTCACTCAGCTTTGGCTCCACAGCTGCTCTCTGGTTTTGCTTTTGTCTCTTGCAGATCATAATTCTGCCATTTCTGCCTGCGTTCCTAAACCTGGTATCATAATCATACTTTAAACTAACTGACCTGGTTTTTACTCTGATAGAAGCAGGTAAGAAAGACTAAATTAATGCATAATAATTAATCTGAAATTAAAATAAATAGTAATAATAGTATTAAGAGTATTTTTCTTCTAAAGAAATGTTAGTTGAATTTTGATGTTTGTGTGATACTTTATCATCAGTAAATCATAAAATACATCAATGCAAAATAAGACCCAGATCAGTCTTGTTTCACTTCAGGTGTTTGTTGAGGCATTGCACTTTCCCGTAGCTAAGTGCAATGCCTCAGTAGACCTTTCAGCATGACTGGTGATGTACATGTCTGAAGCTCATCCACCAGACATACAGACAAGAAAACAACCCCAGGATGGGCACGGCATGATATTTAGGAATATCAATAACTACCAAGCCTATTCAATGTAAACTGCGCCTCCGGAACAATGGCCAGCGCAGAACAAAATGGGCCCTGAAACACTCCAAAGTGTGTGCACGCAACAACAGAAAACATGATTAATTTGTTTTTATTCATCTAAAAAGTATCACCCTATAGCGGCTTAGCAAAAAGGATGCAAATGCAGGCCATCTCAACTCTGCAATGGTGAAGCATTGAACAGAAAAAGCATCACATGACATGATGTGACTGCCAAGCAGGAAAAACGTCAGCAGTTTCGTATTCCATAGTTAAAAACACTGCAGTCATTATTTGTATGTATTTGACACGGACCACATTAACAAACCTTCACACATGATCAGTTCTGAAATTGCTGTATTGCCCAGCGTTATAAGGCAAGAGGGTGGTACCTGACACCTCTGGATTCTGATTGGATACCTCAGGTCTGCAATCACCTGAGGTGTCTGCACCTTTCAAGAATTCATTTGTCCCTGCACAAATAAAACTTCTTCCGTTATGCAAAGCTATCAGCCTGATGTTTGCATGAAGCTACGTAGCAGTGCTAATCTACTTCTCTGGTAGCACGACATTAGTTTCAAAACAATGTAAGGAAACCATGTCGTATTTAGTTTTCAGTCAAAAGGATTTTCACATTGAAGGTGAAAATAAACTATGAATATGCTGTCGTTTTATACCTCAGTATCGACATTTGTGCTGACTAACTGAAAACTTGTTACATATAGCTACTTTCATGCATTTCTGCATTAACCACTCCCATTTTTAATTTCTGATCAATCACATTTTTTCTCAGATTTCACACAAGAAAAAGGTTGTGCATGGTGCGCTGAAAACAACACAGCAAGAACAAAACTGTCTTTTTTTCTCTTGCATCCTTGAGACGAGGACAAATTTCTCTGTTCTTGCAGAGAAAGTAACGGCCTCAAGCTACTGTAGAGCTGCAAGATCCAGTTTAATCTAAACAGGGGGTTAGCATGGCTGCTAGTATTGAGCTAGTTTTTCATGGTAAGTGAGCTTACCATGAAAAGAAGAGAAATATATCCTGGAGTGACTTATATTTTAGATAGAAAGATATGAGAGTGAAGACAAAGGGAGATATGACCTTTTTTTTTATTAAAAAAAAAGAAAAAAAGAAAGGCCAACAATAAGCCAGTCACACAAGTAATTGAGGTCAGGGAACCTCTGACAGAGAAATATGAATTTGTGTGAAGTGCAGTTCCCCCTCATCCACGAGGGGCGGGCTCAGTCAATCCCAATAGACTCCCATGTTAAAAAGGCCAACTCCACAGCAAAAATAAAAAGCATGTTTACAGGCTGGTGCAAAATATTTTTTAGGATTAGGTCAAGTTTACCTTCATGACAACTGTGGGGGAGTGAATTTATTTATATCTCATCCATTTAGATGCTGTTTAATCTGGAAATTCTTCATTATTAGGGCTGTGTCCTGTTGTTTGGCAGATGTTAGATATCCAGCAGCAAGGAGGCAACGGGAAACATAATCGTCGTTATTAGAAGGCTAACAGCACGCCTTAACTTGATAACTAAGACCTTTCTGAACCTGTTGCAAATATTTCCACTTGGTGATCATTAACGTGAAGATGCCTAAAGTTAGACATCAAACATTTTCTTACTGAAAGCATCCCATCCTTGTTCGTATGACAATATAGAAGCAAATACAACTACTATTTTTTTACAGTCTCATTCTGGTTTCAAACAACTAGTCAATCTTTTACATATGATTAATTAAACATATTTTTCTTAAAGCTGAAGGAAAAAATCAATGCAGCTGTATGTGAACACAGAGCAATAAAAAGCAGGGGCAAGAGGAGATCAGCTGGACAGGCTGAAAACGATAAACTACATCTTTTCAGCCCACATAAAATCTCTGCTAATACATTTATCTCTTGTGTTATCCCCTTACTTGTCTACATGGACTTGGCCTACATTTTCACGAGACACATCACAGAGATACGGTGAGATTTAAAATGGCACAGAGGACAAACCGAGCTGACTGGATGAATCCCACTGCTTTTACGTGGCCCATTTATTCACATCTATCACATTCAGTTTGGAGCGTCGGGAGCGCGGAGAGCTCGGTTAATTTATTCGTCGTCTTTCTCCAGGGTGGGTTCAGAAGCAGAAGAGAAAGCCGAGTGTGTGATGTAGACAGTGAGTCAATACTGAGGAGAGTTCACATTCAAAAGACCGTTTAACATCAGAGTGATGTGGCGCGGCACGCTGCTGGTTCTCCACTGGAGGTGTGAATCAGACTTGAAACATGTCTGTGTGCAAAAGAGGATTCAACTCAGATTCCCAAAGGACGTACCACGCCCTGAGGATTACCTACAGGGTCCCTATAAAAAGAAGAAAATGATAATTTTAATGGATGCTAAAAAACATGGTGGTTTTTGTTTTTGGCGCGATTCATTTACATTGTTCTAATCAGAGAGGCTTAAAATGACAGCAGTAATACTTTCAGTAGTTTAGTTTCTGTATGTTTTTTCTCTCTTTTGCTTTCACCCTGTATTCCCATTTTAAATGATGAAAAGAAGAACGGAGGCGGATCAATTCTTCCAGGTCTGAATTGATTTTGACAAAAAACCCTTGCAGAAGAAGAAAAAAGGATGAAAATAGCAAAGATCAAAACAGATGCAGTAAAAGAAGCAGAGGAGAGGATGTGAGATGGCAACGAGAAGAGGTGAAAAAGAAACGGGAGTTGGAGGAGGGAGCTGGAAGGACCACACTTTCTCATTCCTCTGAAGAAGAAATAAGTGAGGGAGGGTGAACAAAAGCAGGGACTGAAAGCTCGATCATCTCCTGTCAAACCATCATTCTAGATGTCATGAAGTCCTTTTCCTCTCTCACTCTCAAACACACACACATGCACACAGATGCCCAAAAGCAGACAGCTCTTAGGGACCTGTCTGAGAAAACACACCTGAAAGGAGAAGAAACACCAGGGTCAGCAGAGGCTAATGGACACACACATACACACTTTCTATCAGCACAGGAATGTGGAGAAGGATAAAGGAGATGTGCTGTCAGTTTTATTCTTTTCATTTTCCTTGTTGATTTCTCTTGTCTGGACATTCAGACTCGTAATGAGAAACTGTGAAGGTATCGATGTTTAAGTAGAAACGTATGGTTCGGCTGCGTGGATTTAGAGCTGAGCAAACCATGTTTCAATTTCTGCCAAGCCAGACAGACAGAAAAAATCCTGCTTCCCTATAGCCTTAAACACATCGTCTGTGAGGTAAGCAGCAGGTTGAGCATCGCTAAATGATGTGTCTCTTCTTGCTTGTTTTGAATGAATAAATGTAAAGACTGATGGATCTGCAGGTGAGATTGTTTCTTCCGCATGGAGGACCATCTGCTTTTGTTCTGGATAGATTTTTTCTTTTGGCAGACATGAGGAGATCTAGCATAAGACACATAGAGCTATCACAGTTTGCAACAGTGAGTTCTAGCAACACTTTACTTAACCTGGACAGTCATAAAATATAATTTCCACTGCCTTAAATAAGCTCTTTGAGCAGGAGATAAGCAGTAGACTTCAGATTTGACATAACTTTCAATAGGCTGCAATGTTGAGACTCTATTAGCCAAATTTTTGAATGATATGCACAATTTGCAAAATAAAACTCTGCTAGCTATGAGGAAGGATAAAAAAAATTTTGAAATGTGGATGAAAGGTGGAAAATTATCACATTTTCCACCGTTTTTCCCCCTTTTTCATTTAATATACATTAATGAGTTGATGAAAATAAGGATGTTTTTATAATAAACGCAGTCAAAATAAAATAGAACCGCCATGTGAACCCTGCAGGCTTCAGTCACATCTTGACAAACAGCTTCTTAGGACTCCTCAGCACTTTATCCTGTCTTTGAGCCTTGAGAAAGGAAGAAAATGAGACAGATACGAGAAACAAGCAAGTGTTGCAGCATCTTCACAGCTACATTCAGACCAACAAGTCACCCACTGTTACTCTAAAACCCCAATTACCAAACACAGTAACAGACTTTCTAACATGGTTGCCTTGACCTCCAAACATTATTATAAAACCAGATAACTGTGTCAGACCAGCCCCTAACAAGGCTTTGTTCATTATTAGTGCTAACTGAGCTCAGTTGGCTGGATTTTAGTCTAATTGTTCCACTTATATCCAGGTATGGATTGAGCCCTGTGATCAGACTGAATCTCTCTGATCATTGACCATTTAATGTTTTAATCATGTTCTTGTGAGAAGATTTCAGATACCACCCATAACCTGAATTCTCTACTCTCTCCCTCTTAATGTTGGCCACTTTCCAAGGATATAGTCCAAGTTCCAAGGCTGATAATTCTGAGCTATTCTTGGACCAACATTTCAAGGTAGACACTCCAACAGAAAGGGCACAAGGACACCAACCACTTAGGATTCATTTATGAGAGACATGCAGGATATAATATTTCACCAAATCACAGGTTTTTGACAGACGAGAGTTTTTGGTCATAATCACAGTCATCTGATCAATCAGCAGTTGAGTTGGGTGGATAAATGGAAGTTGTTAGAAGAAAGGAGAACACTATACAGGCAATTCAGAACATCTGAAAGTTTCAAAAGCTGACACTCAAACCTACAACCCATCTTCAGTCTGAAAGAATTAAAAACCAGTGAGGCAAATTCTCTCACTGCCTCTGATCCGGGCGGCTGATGCAGCTCCCTGTCAACCAGAAGGTCGGTGGTTCGATTTGAACATCTAAAGATTCAGAGAAACTGGAGATGTCTCTGTGTGTCAGGGACCTGGACAATGCTGTATCACTAATGAAAATGATTGTGTCACTGAAATTACTAAATAATACAAAATACTTCCAGAAGCCACAATGTGGTCACACAATCCTCCATATTTCTACAGATGCAACCATAGCTCTGTCATGCAGAATGGAAGCCCTGTATGAACCTGGTCTAGAAACATTGTTGTGTCCGGTGGCACATCGGTCTAAGACTCACCTGAAAAGGACTGTTTCAGAGTGGGAAATCATTTTATGGTAAGACCAGTAATGTGAAGTTACTGTTGGCAATCATGGACGCTGTGGTCTCTGAGCTAAAGAAGAGGGAGACGCTCCAGCATGTAATCAGCATTTAGCTCAAGAGCCTGCATCTCTGATAGTACAGGGATGCATAAGTACATACGCTTGCAGGTTAAAAGAAATACTGAATGCTGAAAGGTACATGCTCTCATCCAGACAACGTCTCTGTCTGGGAAGGCCCTGCAGATTTCAGCACGATGATGCTGAACCACATCCTGCATCCTGCATCCATCACAACAGCATGTCTTCACAGGAGCAAGTCCGGCTGCTGAACTGCCCACCTGCAGTCAGACCTTTCACCTGTAGAGAACATTTGTTGCATCATTAAACAAAAAAAAACAAACATCAAAGACGACCACAAACGCTTAACCAGCTGAAACTCCAGGAAGTCATAACATTGATGCCAAGAAATCTTCTATCTGATCTAAAAAGAAGAGGAGATGCAACACCATAGTAACCATGTTCAGATTTAAAAAATGTCCCAACTTTTCTGGGATTCAGATTGTACTTAGATTATCCTCAAGTCAAATATATCTGTCTCTCATCTTCTTTCCTTTCTCTGTGGGTGAGGAACGTGTGAATGAAAACACCCTGATTGCAGCACTTGCATTTGGGATCCATCCATCCATTATTTACCGCTTATGGGATACACAATGTAATTACCAGCCTGTCTGAATAAATAGTTTAGGAGGCAGCTTTGTCAAAAAATAAGACTATCCAAATTTCTGAAATGTTTATGTGCTGCTCTTGTACCCAGAGAAAGGCAAACTTGTCCAACACACCCTTAGTATGAACAACAGCCTCTTCATGCTTCTGCTCTGTATTCATTATCTTGTCCTGTGGTACTCTAGGTGTGTTGTGTTGTGCTGCACTGAGCTGTGTTGCTTCCCTCCTCTCCGCCGGACTCCCTATCACTAATGCAACAGACATTAGCATAGTGTTTGATGTTGAGTTAGGAGACATTTAGACGCTCTCTGTTTAACAACTGTGTCAAGTGTTTGCAGCTTCTATTTACTTCTAGAACAACATCAAACAATGCACACACAGGGCCACAATGACGCCCCGGCTGTGGGGGATGATGAGAGGAGAAGAGGAGAGCCAGAAGGAAATGAGAAAGGAGCGCACCTTTCGCCATCATCCCTCCCGGCGCTGCAGAAAATGTGAGTGCTGTGAGTATGCAGCACTGTGAGGCGACTGTGGGGTCTTTATTAGAGCGCAGCAAGAACCGGAAGAGTCCACCCAGAAGCAGCTGGGCTCACCAGTGATATTTCTTTTATGTTTTTTGATTAGTTCATGCCATTTTAGGTCCAAAAGAATAGTGAAAATAGATGTGGAGAAATGATCAGTGGGATTTCTTTAAAGAGTCTTATTCAAAGAGAAGTCCTCTCAAGACTGAAAAATGTGAAAATAAATGAGTGGTTTTATAGTGAGAGGGAAAAAAAGATGCAAATCTACCCAGCTTTGAAAAAGTTCAGCATAATCAGCTTAAAGCTTTAAGGATAGAGGAGCAGGACTAATGAGCTGGATGACTCATGGATTAAGATGTTCTGCTTTTTGCAAAAATGAAGAGTTAGACACAATTAGGATTGTTTCATTTTAGTTTGTTTCAGTTATAACCATCATACTAATCCCTCATAATTATTTCGTTTTTTTCTTTTTCGCAACATGTGCTTTGATGATAACTGCAAGACATGTACCTATAAGTAGGAAGACTGTTGTTTTTGTTTCTTTTGTTTTCACCAGCTGGCAAGGTTAGTCCATGGATTTCACAGAAATGTGTAAAAGGCAACACGAAGCATGGAAAACTCATTTGCTTCAGTCTGCACTTTATTTCATGAGTTTCAGGCAAAAGAGGTGCCTATTTCTTGCAGTTGAAGGCAAGATGCAGACAATATCATCACTAATAGCTTGTATGCTTTTTCAAAGTCATTTGATGTCATGTGATCACTCAGTAGATCCTTCTGAAATGGACTGCACCGGCCTGGCTGGATGAGATTACAGACCGCATCCTCTGAAAACCTTTTTACTACTGCAGTTACAGAAAAACTGTTTCACTGTATTAAAATTAAAAGCAATATCAGGATAGATATATAGATAGATAGATAGATAGATAGATAGATAGATAGATAGATAGATAGATGTAAATGTGTAAATATGTAAAATAACCTTTGACTTTTTCATATTTTAAGGTTCTGAAAAAATACAATGCAATATCAAGCATAGAAACAACCTCATATGACCTGCGAAGAAACATATTTAAATATATTTGGGTTGATTCAGTAAAATAGAAACTAATATTATTGTTATTTGTTATAATTGCATAATAACGTCACAGATTTGGACAAGATCTGGTATGATGGCTAACTGTAAAAAGGGAAAAGAGTATTTCCGTTCTTAGTCCCGTGGGACAAGCTGCCGAGGGCTGCTGTTTAAATGCAAAACAGCCTTGAATGTCCCCAGAGGCCCATAAACCAGGCACCGTGCCTCACAATCATTCATGCTTTAGCAGTTCAGCCCCACAGAGATATAAGCCCATGATAATAACATCCAAATGCACCAACATCAGAGATTTATTTGGTACACTGACTGTTCCTCACCAGAGTGTCATCTTTGGCTTATCTTTTTGGATCCTATATATAACACATATACATATACACTGAACTCACCTAGATGAAAGACTTGTTAGACCCTGGTGTCAAACAAAATATTTATTCAGAAAGACTCCAAATGAATTTTCGTTATAACAAAACTGCTTCACACAGCTGAAGTAATCTTAAAACAACATAATGAGAAATCCGAGATGAGATGAAGAGCAGTCTATATGTGCCAATTCATTATTTAGGGAAAAGAAGTTCAGACTATAATTCCATATCTTGAAATTTTTTTAAATATCAGCTTTTCATTCCATTTATTAGTTTGGATAATTGAATATGTCTTTGAAATCATCTGTAATTTGACTCTTTCTGCTTCACCCATACTACAAAATACAAATTACTACCTTCCTAGGCCTGAGCCCACCTGAACTACCTTGAAGGCCTACCGTACCGTACCGTCCTCTTCCGCTTATCCGGGGTCGGGTCGCGGGGGCAGCAGCCTAAGCAGGGAAGGCCTTTTAAGTTCAATTAGAGACTTTATAGTGGTGGACAAGACTTTTCTTTTTATGATGGACGTAGATGAACTAAAGAAAGAAAATCAACCAAATACACCAGTTAAATAAAATAGCTGCTGTTTGGTAGGCTTTGTTAGAGTTAGCCTAAAATATTTGACTCTAATAAGTCTTTCACTATTCTTTAGACAGGATGTCAGGACAATGTAACCAAGAAAGCGGGTCCAACAAGTCTTAGTTGTACAAAGGTTGAAATAAGAGTCTGTTTATCACAAATTAGAAATGACAACAAAGTCATGTTTTCAATCTTTACAATCTAAACTTTACTGTACTTGCTTTTGATCTGAGATGAGAGTAGTCTTTCTCACGTATGTTGGTGGATTACAGCTCACGACACTGCATGACGGCTTGTTAGGATAATTACTGTCACATCATCAAATATGTATTGACTCCTCACAAAAGCAGCAGTTGTAATTATTGTGCACATTGTTGTTGCTTTGTTGGCTACATGGAGCAAAATCTTCAGACCCTATCGAAAGAGCTTTTTCAGACAATTCTGTGTGAGTGCAATTTATAACATTTGCTCCTCTTTCTGCAAACCCCACATGAGTGGAAGGGTGATTACTGTGATAACAGACTATCTGCGATGAAACACCTATGATTTCTTGTGTTTGACCCAAAATGGGCATCATTGCCAGATGATTACAGTTAAGAATAGAGACAATTATGTAAATTAAGCTGCCACTGTATTGTCGGTAATTATTTCAATTTTCTACACAATTATGCAAAAAAAAAAAGAAGAAAAAAACATAAAGCTTAATTTATACTCATGGAGCTTTTTCATGCAGTAGGGCCAGACCTGTTACACTGGAGAAATAAGCTCTCACACTTGAAAATAGGCTTACAGTGTTGTATTGCAATCATCTTTTAACTTGTCTTTTAGTTCTCTCTCTCAAACTTTGTTCGTATACCGTTTCAGTTAAGGAGACAGTAAGTGGAAGGCATAGTTTTAATTCTATGAAAAGAAGAGTGGCATAATCTGTTTGTGTT
>JAVQJG010131256.1:0-15711 GCA_036024015.1 Craterocephalus amniculus | reverse complement strand
CCCTCTTTCTTTCTCTCTCTCCTTTACCCTCATGTCTCCATCCCCGACTGGCTGCTGTGGCCAGACATCAAGGTCAGATCTCTTCCTCCCTCCCTCTGTCTTTCTTTTCCTCCCTCCATTGACTCTACATTTCCTGTGTTCTGCCGCTATTCTCAAATTTCTCTCTGCTTGTCTGGCCAGATTTTTTTTTTTCTGTTTCCCCTCCTTGTTCCTCATGCCGTAGTTAAGAACCTTTTTTTTTTCTTCCCAAAATTAGATCATCTGCCTTTTCATGTTCAGTGCGATGACCTGAGCATGATCAGAGAACAGCTCATCCTGTCAACTCTCTTTACCGTTAACTTTAGTCTCTTTTTCCTTCAGTAAGTGGAGTAAGTCACCTGCAGTGATATCTCTGACAAGGAGGATTTTCATCTGCAAACCGAAGAGAAACTTTAAAATTTGCCCACACCTGTTAATTGCTGAAAGCAGAGGTGTAATGTTAGAAGCTCAGTATTCAACAACGTGCCATCGCTTTTATTTCTGTCAAGAGTTGTTCTTCACGGCAGGATAACGTGTTACTAAAGCGTACGTGGTGCTTTTACTAGCTGAAAGCTGCCTCTGACGTGTTGTTGGGTGCAGTCACACCTGCTCTTCTAATTCAATCCCAAGATCATTTTCTCAAAGTCTGCTTCCTTTGTGGAGGTGTTAATGCTTAACTCTGGTGTGGATCACAGAGTTCAGCTTTAGCGTTAAACACAGGTCTGGGTTTGCTTCAAGTGAAGCAGATTCAGGAAGTGGATTATTGAGGGAATAATGGCTAAACCCAACCGAAGCGTTCGTGCATGTGGGACGGGTAGCAAGGAGAAACAGCTCAGACGTGAAAGTTCTGATAGAAATATTACTAACCACAGCTCACTAGGATCTGCTGCAGCTCCACGTTTAACTCTTATGTGGTGGAAACAGACGTTTTCCAGCATTAACTAATAAGTGAATGAGTTTTCTTCTTCGTTATTCTGAGTAATTATGGATGCAGCGCTTCTGGTGAGGGGGGGGATACATTATTTAAAAGCTCGGGATTGTCCGCGTAGAATGTTGCAACCATCAGTCTTACAGAGTCCAGCAGACTATTGGTTGTGAATGCACCCTCACTCTTTTATTTTCTTCTGAGCTCCTGCAGATTCTGTTCTTGTATCTTATTTACGCAGCATTCAGAATGTTAATGGTATTTATTATTTATTTTTGTAGCCCATTTGTAGTTGAATAGTGTCTCTGCTGGCGATTTACAGCTTGCAGCACTGTAACATGCATAGAGATTGTGCAGTGATTTATATAAAGTTTTGAAAGTACAGCATGAACTCATACAGGCATTTCTCCTTCCGTCGGGGTGAGGCAGTCTGACACTGAGGAAGACATTTAGGATTTATTATCTGGCCGGTCATCCATCCGGACTCTGATCCAAACTGTTCTCATCATCAGCCTGCCGAGTTTAAGCACCTGTGGGTCTTGCTTCACTGAGTTTTCGTCATTTCTTTTAATATTTACTCTTAATGCCAGTCTTTATTTTTGCACCTCAGAGTTTGTAGCTGATATTCTGGTTGCAGGAAGAAGGAAAATGGTGAAATAAATCACTATCGAGCCTCATTAAATGTCACAGAGTTATTATTTCTTCTATTGATGTATAATGTTTCCTTCTCCACAGTCAGGACTATCAACACGGGATTTTCCAGTCGATCGGTTTTAAGGAGTTCCACGACTACCTGACTGCCCCTGAAAGCAGCACCCAGCAGGAGAGAGACTCACTAAGAGACAAAGGTCAGAAAAATGCCTGCTTAGATCCACCCAGATAGCTTTAGGTTCACCAGTCGGTGGGCTGGTAGGTTTATCAACCAGAGGGTTTATTTTTGGTTTCTTCTTTCTCTTCTTAATCTATTCCTACTTCTTCTTTTTACCTCTTTCCAGGTGTGGAGGCTTTGAAAATTGCTACAAAGCGTTATGCCCGCAAACAGAATAAATGGGTCCGTAACCGCTTCCTTAAACGTGAGTACCTTCACTTGGTGCATGCAGTGTGTGTGTGTGTGTGTGTGTGTGTGTGTTTGTGCGTGTGTTTGTCCTCCAGACCAATCAGCACTCTCTTTAACAAGATGAATTTCAGACACTCCTTTAGATCCACAACCATCCTCTGGGCCTCTGTGTTGTGCTTCAGACATACAGGGCTTGTGTTTCCGTTCATGTTTTTTATTTTCTTCATATCTAAATCTGCCATTTTCTGGCAAAAATAAATAAATTTGATTTAAAATGTTCTCTTCACTGTGCAAATGATCTTCTTTGTTGGACATCACATGCACCTTTTTGCCTTCAGACAGTTGTTTTGAAAAGTTGCTGTCATACTGGTGACTAGGAGTAAATTATGAAGCATCAGCAGGAGGGCAGTTTGACCGAATAAATACTGGAAGCATAAATCCCAGTGATAGCTCACTAATCAACATTTGTCTTGTTTATTCCGATTTAAGACTAGTCATTTCTGTGCTTCCTGCCTCTATGTGAAGCATTGTTAGCCTGTAGTTTCCTGCTTTATGAACATTTCTCATTCAACAAAATGTTCAGTAGCTCAGGAAGAAGATCAGCCGTCTACCAACCGGAAAGTCGGTGGTTTGATTCCAGGCTTCAGCTGACTACATGCTGAAGTGTCCTTGGGCAAGACACTGAACCCCACATGGCCCCCCGATGTGCCTATCGGGGTATGAATGTGTGTGATAGAGGAGAACCACTTAGTATATAATAATAGAAGTGTGTGTGAACGGGTGAGTGTGACATGTAGTGTCAAAGTGCTTTGAGTGGTCAGCATACGACTAGAAAACTCTTTACGAGCACGGCCCATTTTTACCGTTTTTATTCCTTGTAGTGTTTGTTTTTATGAAGACAACTTCATCATAAAAAATCACATTGGTTAAAGCAATCAGGAGCAATTGAAAGGTAGAAATCAGCAGATCATCATAAGCAAGCAACAGGGCGGCCTCGACTTTGTGCAGCCGTGTGGGAGCTGCTCTGACGTCGCACAGGGGATAACGTTTCAAGCTCCTTCCTCACTACGCACCTGCAGCCGAGACCTTTCGCTGCCTTTTCTCAGCACTTTGTCCCTTTTTACTCCCGGTTGCTTGGAAATAAACCTGAGTGTTTGGTTACCGGCCAGATTAGCCGCTGCTGCAGCACGGACCAGCCTGTCCTCCGCAGTCAGAAATGTTTGGCAGCCCGCTTCCAGCCCCTGGAACTTTAAATGTGTTTTTGAAAGTATGCTGAAAGGCCAAGTGTGTTTCTCTTTCCCAAAACAGAAACCCGGCCTGTCAGTCCCACCAGCAGCATGCCCTCCAGTAACCCTGCCTCCTAATCCTGTTATGCCCAAGTGGCTTATGGCCACACTAGGCCCTAAACCTCAATACCCCTCTTTCTGACCGCCTGCCTACCCGCTGCACGCACCATATGCTCCACATCGCGTGTGTGTGTCTGTGTTGATGCTGTTTTACAGGCAGCTTGTCTGGAGTTGTGCTGTGTTTTGGACTAACATGTGTTTGATCTCTCTTTGAATAATTGACTCTTTTCAGAGCAATTTGTTGGCGGTAGCATCAGATTTCACGGCGCAGGTGGCAGTGGATTAAATCGGCTCTGTTAAATGGCTAAAACTTCATATTGGATTGAAATCCTCTTGGAAATGTGTTAGCAGCACATTTTTTGCAAGCAGGCGAATAAAATTTTTTTTTTTTAATGATAATTCATCTCCAAGAATCATCTGTTCAGGCTAAATCATGCAAATTAGTCCTTGGTAAAACATGTGCATCTGCTGTAAATGCTGCATTTCATTCCTGTGAACTCCTGGGATTTCCCAAAGGTGGCTCTTTATTTGTAGTTTCATACAGATTGCAGCAGATGATTTTAAGGCCTCTACACAAAAACAAATGTGAAAAAACAAGTCTTTGTTTCTTTTCTTCTGCATATTCTTGCATTTTAGAAGGAATTTGGACCCAAATCAGCCTTGTTTTGAAAAAATAATAATAATAATGAAGGCTTAGGTGGTGTTTTTCTAGACATATGAATAAAACCCAGGAAGGCCATTTAAGATAACCCATCCCTGATTTGAAGGATTTTCACAATGTTTTAAGATATCATAGGAAAGTATTTTGCAGTCTCCTGATAAATGGCATTTGAAGGCCTTCATTTTGGAAGATAATCTGCTAGGAATGTGCACTTGCACATACTTATCCCATCGTATGGCCTTGCAGAAACTGTTTGCATGTTTATCCGCTCTAATGACGACATCTGTGTCCCAGTACAGAAGTTAATTAGCTACCGTTCTGGGTAACGGCAGGTGTATCCCTTTTTAAGAGGCTGGGTGGGAAACGGTCGGCATTTCTTTTCCTGATGTTTTTCTGCTTTTTAACGGATTTGCCGAGAGACTTTCGGTCTCATGTCTATCCCTTGCGGGGGTATGTCCCAACCCACGCACGCCCCACCCTTTCTTCTCTGCTTACCTCCGCCTGGCTGTGACTGCTGACCTCCTTTCTGTTCGGTCTGAGCCCCACACGCGCCCACACAGATGCCGGCAGCTCCTCAGCTGAGCAGGCTAATCTCCTGAAGCCTTACAGAGCTGCGGGGAATTTACCCTGACCGTACAAACTCGGGCAAGCGGGTCGCCGAGGTCCATGCGTACCAACCCAAGCGTACAGAAACCAGTGGGTCACAGACAAACTGACACAGCCGGCTAACCGGGAAAAATGAAGCAGAGCAAAGAAGCAAGAGAACGACAAACGTTGACTTAACCTGCTAATAACCTGAAAGGCAGTTTGACAATGGAGTTGTTTAGCCAGAGAGGTAGCATGCAGATGTTCAGTGTCTTAAATACTTTTCAGTGGGATCGGTGCTTCTTGACAGACTCAACTGTGGGGATTTAAACACCGGGTCAGTCAGGTCACATGAAATCAAGCTTAAAGTGACTTAGCTTAGCAGGTTTGGTGCATGCATACAACACAGTGTCTTTTTTTTTATGGAAGGGTGTTTGATTACCTTTCAAAGAAAATGGTAATCTCAGGTTGTATTCATTTTATTAAGTGCTGCATTTTAAGTGGGAAACACCATCATCTTAAGAGGGTTTGTTTAAACTCCCAATAGGCACACACACTCCGCCTGTAGCTGAGATACGCAGGTGTAGTCTGACCGAGGCCTTGTGAGTGTTAAGTAACAGCGCTGTAGGTATCTTTTATTCAGAGGGGTAAGTGAAGGAGTGGAGGGAGGATGGATGGATGTATGGATGGAGAGGGAAAGAGAGAGAGATGGCACATGGAGAGCTGGCCGGATGGAGAGTGAAGGTAATCTGACTCAGCTGGGGCAACAGGTGCGGGGCGAGTTTACACCCTCATCTTCTAGCAAGTGTGAAGCTTTTATTAACACACACACGCACACACACAGTCACGTACTAATGCATCCTCACTGGCTGTGAAGACAAAGATAAGCCAAGAGAGAAACCGGAGGGAATATTTAAGCGGGTTGAAACCGTGTTGGGTTTGTTTTCATCTGTGAATTTAGTGAAAATGTCAAACCTTGAAAAGAATCTAACATGTGGCTTTTAGCAGGCCGAGGTGGAGAGATGCCATCTCCCTTTTAAGCACAAAGCAGTAATAGCAGGTGTTTCACCGTAGCATCGGTGGATCATATCCAGACGCGAGGCCTTCGTAATGCATCGCCCGCTCTCGTTCTCCCAGCGCTGCATGGAAACGATGCAGGGTGCATGAATCAGAAAATGCCTCATCAGTCGTTATGAAACGATTACTGTGTGATACCGCAATCAGAGTCACTATCGCACTAATATCTGGTGACGAATGTGTAGAATCGGTCTGTAAAAGATGGGATCTGGGGTAGCTGTTTCCAGTCTGAACTGGCAAACAACAAGCTCACGTGACTGACCAGCATCTCCTCAGACATATGATATTTATCACACATATTCCCGAATGACAAGAAGTTCCTGAATGAAAGCTCTTTCTATTTTCCTGTTTGTCAATGAGCACCTCAGCTGCTGCTGCTTTTTCGTCCTCAAGGTTTGTTTCCAGCCAGGACGGCTTTCCTCAGTCTCTTCATTTCTTCATATCTGCTTAGTCCGCTTCATGCATCACAGGCAGAGCGTTACTACTCCTGCTGATTTTAAACCACAAGCAACATCCCTTCTTTGTTTTATTCAAACTCTTCTGTTTTGTGGCTTTTGCTTCAGATTTGTTTTGCTCATTAATAGAGAAGAAAATCCAGCCAGAGCAGTGTCAACACACCCCATTTAGGCATGAGGGCTTTCTGCTTGTACATCAGCATATACATAAGGCAAACTGGCGTAAAGAGATTCTCAAAGATATCTTCCGACGGCGGTTTCGCTTTCAGTAGCTTTTTAAAATGATTGATGCGCAGAAAGTGAAGTCATGATCCCAGCTATCGGTTTTCCAGATATCCACTGGCTATACCTGATACCCAGAATTTCTGACCATTCCCCCCAGAGGCGTAGTCGTACATTAGACTAACACTGCTGGGGTCCCAGATAACATTCTCCTTTAATATTTTAAGGTAGTTTGAAACACACACTGATGCACATATCGGCTAATGGTGCTCGTCTATCTTTGAGGCTCTAGAGTGAACAGACTTGATCTCATTTATACATCCAGCACTGTGGGCTTTTACTGGTTTCTTTTCAGGTCTTTTGAATGGAAGTTAAATATTCTTAAGACCTGAAAGAGCTATGTGCTCAAAGATGTTGCAGATCTCCTTTTGCTGCAGACTATCCATGATTTATTCAGACATGAATGGTGTCATCAATCTGTTTAAGGTAGCTGTATTTGGTAATTCAGACACTGCTCACCTGAATGTTTGTTCCTCATGGCTTCAGTCAAACCTGTGACAGTGATGGAGAGAACCACTGCGCACACATGATTGGACAGTACATCGAAGTTTGTTAACGTTGCATTGCTGTACCCAATTATTGACATGTTCATCTTTTTTTTTTAAAGCAGGCAAGTCATTCAGAACAAGCTCTCATCCATAAATATGACCTGCTGTGCTTGTATAAAACATACAAAATAGATAAGATCTGTTGAAAATAAAGCTTTACCAACATATTTAACCTTTGACGACCTGACGTCCATGATTTTCGGTTGTCTCCACCTTACCATTGATCACTTGATCAATAGTAAGGTGGAGTCAGTTGTGTTTAGATTTCCAAACCAGATGACTTAAGGTTTAGAAAATTTTAACTCATCCAGGTTTTAATATTCAGTTTTATTTATAAAGCACTTTACATGCTGAGGCAACACAAAGTGCTTTACATAGTAAAAACAATTTTTGTAAAAAATAATGAAAAACCTTCACACAACACGAAGTAACAGAGATGAGATTAATAAGTAAGAATTAATAATGATGGTGAAAATGTCAGGCCTGGCACTACAGTGTGGAGCAATTTTGGGGACCAATCCACCATCCAATATTAACCCAGACATTTTTAGAAAGGGTGTAAGGGCATTACTTCTGCTAAGCTTATCTGGTATATCGACCTGAATGTCAACTGCAACACAGTGAAATGGTACATTATGATTACCAAAGAGCGAACTTAGCAGCAACACGTACAAAACAAACATCACTGGTCCCAATATGGACCCCTGGGGAACCCCAAATGTGGCTGCAGAAGACGAAAAGGCTCCTTGACTGACAGACAAGGTGATGCCTGAGGCGTGTTGTGAATCAGGACGAACCTGCACCTCGAGTGCCAACAAGGTTTTCCAAACGGAATAACAGAATATTGTTGTGTAAAGTCTAAAAAGGCTGCTGATAGGTTAAAAGCACTGATACAACAGAACTCAGACGCCGATAAAGGACTGTCTCTGTGATTAAAAACTACTTACTCTAAATTTTTAGGGAGAAAGGGTAATTAGGAAATTGGCCTGTAGTTGGGAGATAGCATTCTGGTGAGGGTTTTTCTTCATACACGCTTTTAAACTACTCAGTTGTGTATTTATGAACTTGAGCTGTAACAGGTAACCTTCCCATTACAGTGTGAACATGACATGTGATAATTTTACTGAACCAGCATTGTCAAGCTTCAGCGCTGATAACATTTCTATGAGATGACCTACATGCTGTGATTAAAAACACTCTGGACTCAAAAAAGTTCAACTTTCATTGCATCCAAATGAAAACTGCTCCATTCAGAGGGGTCACTCTAAATATTCTACTCAGGGAGCAGCTGTGACATGCTGCTATGTAAATCCAATGAAAAAAATCAGGATGCAGCTCCGGAGGAAGAGCAGTCATCTGCCAACCGGAAAGTTGCTGGATCGATTCCAGGCTTCCCCTGACTGCATGTTGAAGTGTCCTTGGGTAAGACACAAAACCCAAGGTTACATCCAGATGTGGCTGCCGGGTATGAATACATGTGATAGAGGGAAAAAAAACCTATTATATAAATAATGAATGACATGTAGTGTCAGTGCAGTCCATTTAGCATTTAGCTTTTAATAAAAGAACACAGCATACAGCTGTTCTTGTGTTGTGACTTTTTACGTGCTGAAAATTAGATCAAAATAAATTAAAGTGACCTTCTAGTCAGGGCAGTGGGTTTCAGTGTGGGGGTGGGGCCCACCAATATAATGGTTGGGGAAATGCTGAGTTGGTCTTATAGTCTTCTCACTCCATAGCTTTGAGTCCTCACCTCCATCTCTGAGCCGTGCAATGTAAGAAAGAAAAACCTGCTGCTCAGCACGACTAAATGTCGTTTTTCCTGCTATGTGCCTGAAGGGGGGGAAAAATCTGTCAGATTCCTCTTAACAGCTGTCCCCAAGCTAAATTAAGACCAACAACTACCATGTGTGCCGGTTCGAAAAGCCATCAGGGGTATATTGACACTCGCATGTTGAAGTGCCACAAGGAAGGCTTCAGTGATCCTGCACACAACGCCGCATCGGTTCCCACGACGGATAAAAACCTTTGAACCCAAATGTGTTGCTCTGGTCACCGATGAACAACGGATAGACGAAGGAAGTGAGGAGGACAAAAAGTGGAAGAGGAGCTATCAGGAAGGGGAAAGAGGAGGTTTTGTAAATGGAGGCAGCTGTCATGTTTCAGTGCAGACCAGCGAGGCACAGCTGGGCCGGGGCTCAGGCAGGTGGGGGAGTTTTTATAGCAGAGCACACACACACACACACACACATCCTCGCTCAGCAAACACAAGGACAGTTCAGCAAATGACTCTTGGCCCGATTGTTGCAACAGGTGGACTACTGTTTCAACACACAATACAAGCACAGCGCACACTGGCAAGCAGCTGCCTGGCGACAGATTATGCTCCTTGTTGGCAAAGTGATCTCCCCGGTTTGCCTGAAAGGTAATGCTCAGTTTGTGGTTCAAGTGTGTGTGTTTGGGGTTTGGGCATTACTCATGTTGTGGGGACCCAGATCCGTTTACAGTCACGTTATGGGAACACGTCCAAGTAGTTTAAGGTGAGTCGGGGTTAGACAGGTTAGAATGGTCCTGTTTGAATAAGTCTGTGAGTGATGTCCTTTGAAGGCAAATATGTGTTTGTGTGTGCGCACCAACACCCTCTTTGTTTCTTTAGTGTTTATCAACACTCATTCAGTACCTGGTGGATTAGCAGAGTTCAATTTCACTTGGTCCCAAATAAGCTCCATCAAAAGGGGAGGGGATTCCACCCAGCATCTGGCAACCCAGTCTCCCTATTATTTACCACTGTCCCAGTCCTCCCAGTGGGACGTTTGTGACTGCAAAAGGGATAGTATGAGTTCGGCGGCGTTCAGAAGGATAATAGAACAAAGTAAGGAAATGGGGACAGTGAGAGGGCGCAGGATGGCGGCTGTCGGTGTGAAGTATTTATGAAAGGAACAGAAGGAGAGCTCTTTGACTCTGGGGCAGGTATGCCAGGTGACCCTCAGCCACACCGCCACCTGCCCGCTATTATGCCTCAAACAGAAGAGCCCGCTTGTGACTGGCAGACAAACAGAAACGCAGTAACCATGCAAGTGAAATCTGAAGCTTTAATTAAGAGTACCGGCCGTTTGAAAAGAAACAAACAAGCAGTGACACATAAAAGTTGGAGGATAAATGATGCACACAGATTAAACTAAAATCTCACACCGAGGCTAAACGGTGCAGGTGCTGGGTGAGACACTGCCGTTTGTGTTTTGCTTTCACATCCTTTGTCTATTTGTGTAAGCACAGCTGGCCTGGACGTGAATAGCACGAAGTACATCTCATGTTTAAGTGGTTAACTTCACTTCAAGCCCACAATATGCTAATTCTGACCAGAGGCTGATGGAAATGTGACAAATTATGAGCTGTGGATGGAAGTTTGTGGCTGCGGGGTCTGGCTCTGTAAGGAGTCTTTGTTCTCTTTCCTCTGACAAAGTCAGTGCTTTAGTTGTAAAGATGACCAGTCGCAGTTAGACCTCCAGTGTTCCTCTGTAATAATGAAAGTCCAGACAGTTCCCAGTGGAGGCGGAAACCTCAGTCTTCAGGGTGTCTACGGCCCTAAAATCCACACTTCAGTCTGTGTGAAAAGGATTAAGCCATAATTGAGTTGGCAAACAGTACTTTAAAGGTTAATAGGATTCATTTACATAAGAATGTGTTTAAAGGTGGGGTTGGGGAGTCTGGAGGAAGATTGATCATATTTGAACTGGGCAGTCAAATAAACACACCCCTCTTTTCAGCGCTTCTTAAGAAGCTTTGCTCTCAAAGTTCCCCAAACAGGAACATGGCTGAGAAAACAGCTCCAGCAAATGGGTTGTTTGATCAAAGGAGAAGTTTTCCAGCTTGGTTACATGCAGATGTCTTTTTCACTTACCTGAAACACAACATACGTTAACCCTGAAAGGTGTCATAGGGAAAACTTTTAAACCATGAAATCAGACAAAAAACTAAATTTATTACTTAACAGAAATGAGGCTCAGCTAAACACTGACCAAACTCTTTCTCATTTGTATAAAAATAACATTGAATGAAATACCCAATAGAAACTATTTACATATTTACACACTTTCATCCATGGTTACCACATGAGGGCTGGCACGATATAATTTCCTTCCGATTTGATTCCTTCATGATTTTTTGGGTGCCGATTCGATTTAAATTGATTCTCTGAATTCTTCGATATTGGCTCAACAAGACAAGTAAAAAAGATAAATAAAATTGTGAAAATAAAAATTTTTAATTGTGAAATAAAAAATCCCTATACTCGATTTTTCGATTCAATTTTCCCGCCCCTAAACAACATGGTCGAACCCTTTCGTCGTCCTCCTGACACACAAACAGCCTCAAATTAGATGGAAATAAATATTGGTCGATATTATCGGCCCAGTTTTTATTATTGCGATGATGCTGATTTGTAAAAAGATGACTGCCATCTGCCGATACGGATTATTAACACTGATATATCATGCATCCCTAGTCTTTTCTAACATGGTGTGTTATACAGCACCTGTGTGAACAATGACAGTCAACATATCCAGACTCAGCTGTTTCCCACTAAGGACATCGCTGTTCTGAGAGGAGCTCCTGTATCTTCAGGTCCGGTTCAGAACTGGCTTTTTAGGTTCAGACACAGCTTTTTGTCGGCTTAAACATAATTTGGTTCAAAATGAATTTGGGAATCGACACTGGTACGGATCTTTGCTAGTTTAAAAGGATGTAATGAAAGAGCTCTGCGTACAGTAATTCATTAATATTTCCTGTCTGTTGATAGACACACCAGGTCATGTCACATGTGAAAACATTCTTTAAAATTTTTTTTCGTTATTATTTGGTGTGTGCATCCCATCCAGTGAGTCCTCGTTCAGTGCAGGGCAGCGGCGGCCTCTGAGACAGACAGAGAGAGACCGGCAGGGCAGGGGGTGGTGCTGAGGCCCGGCCTGCAGACTGCTGACTGGCGCAGAATAGAAACATGGGGGTGGAACGGCCAGACAGCCAGAGAGCGAATGAGTGAAAGCCGGAGAGAGACTGATGGCGAGAGAAAGAGATGGCGCACAAGAAAAAAGGATGTGAGGAAGGAGGGAGAGACATTATCGAGCCAGTGTGAGTCAGCAGGTTGACGGAGCTTCAGGGTGCGGCTGCAGCACATCACTGCTCCTGCACATTTCCTGCCAGTTTAAACCGGTCCTGTCAAACCAGCCGGAGCCTGTTTGCTGCTTCTTAGACGTTAGAATCACCTGATGGAGGTCAAATATAGACTTTTAGGATCAACTATTAGACAATTTGCACCGTGAAGCATCACCATCGCATATAAACGCACATGCATTTAACTAGAAATAAACAGAAAACACAAGCAAATGACATCTTGGACAAGCATCTTCTGGTTTTATCGGCAGATAAGATTCATATTATGTGCTAATGTGTGTGCAGGTCCGGGAGACAATGTCCCAGCAGTGTATGGCCTGGATGTGACTGACGTGTCGAGGTGGGAGGAGACGGTGCTCCACCCTGCACTGCAGATCCTGGACAGCCTGGGGAAGGTGGGGCCTCAGCCGTGTAAAGTACCAGCTTCCTGCCGGTGGCTTCCATCCATTGCTGGGTTTCGCATCCCAGAACTCTTCTCTGGGCTTCCTTTTGTTCTTTCGTCATTCTTCTTTTCATTACTTCATTTTTTTATTTGTTTTCTTCCCCTCTCCCTTTTTATTTCGCTTTAGCAGCTTTTTTACTAAAGTTATTCTACTTTTCCTCCAGCCTGTTTTCTCTTTTTCTTGATTCCCTGATTCATTGCCGTTTTTAATCCTCCACTTCTTTTTTCCTACTTTCTCATTTCTTTGAATGTTTTTTTAGTATGACATTATTTATTCTCTTTTCATCTTTCACAGATTCTTTGTATTGTTACTATGACTTCTCCCCCTTTGTAGTTACAGATTTATGATTTTTTTATTTGCTTGTTTTATCAGGGTGAGACGCCAGCAATTGCCCCAATCAGAGTGCAGGAGGAGGGGCAGAGAAACAAAAGGAGCCGTCACACATGTGATCTTTGTGATAAAGTGATCATCGGTGACCTAGAATGGGCAGGTGAGGCTTGTCACCCACATCACAGTAATGACATTACGTCTTCTGATTGCATTTTATTGGAATTATTGAGCCCTCAAAAGTATGCTGTTTAAGTTGTCGCTGAATATTGAGATAAGTGAGATTCCAGAAATACTTCCTACAGTCTAGTTCTAAAAAAGTTGGGATGCTTTGAAGCATTAGATGGCAGCAACACACTGAATCTTTTGATGATATAATATACTGTAGATACACAATTTAACATTTTCTGAAGTTGATCCACAAATTTTGGACTCAGTTTGTTGGATCATTTTCTGCCATCTCACATCGACAGGCCTCTCTTAGCCTTATTTATTTATTCAGCCATGTTTGAAACTTGCCATCTAACCTCATTAGTTTTTTTTGTCTCTGTTCCATTTTTTTAATCTGTTGTCATATTCAAATTAAAAATGAAACTACACTGCTTGATCCCCCCCAAAACTTCCCCCTAATTGAAAAGGTATGAATCTCTGATTTGATAATTACTGCATGAACAATTATCTGTCAGCTAGTAAGAAGCTATTTCATTTCTTGAACAACCATGAGGAAAATACACATCCTGTGGTTGTGGAAAGATGTTAAGTCCATTTAAGAAGGGTCAGATTGGTGGCATCAAGCAGAGTAAACATACAGAAACTACTAGAAATTAGTTAATAACTTCCAAACTTACTAAACGCTAAACTAAACGCACACATCTAAAACTGGAAAGATTGTGGGGAACCATCATCTTTAGGGAAGAAATGTGTTCAGGAAACAAAACCCATGAATGATTGTGATCGGCAGTGACTCAAATGTTTCTCAAATCAGATCAAAGAAAAACAACAGTAGAACTCAGAGCTATGTTTAATAGTAAAGGTTTGGGTTTAACCCCTAACCCTAACAGCTGTGTAATCATAAGAAAACCTCTTATCAGTGAGGTTAACCAGAGAAAAGGATTCAAATTGCTACGGAGCACTAAGATTAGATCAGTGGGAGAAGGTCATGTGGTCTGATGAGTCCAGACTGAGCCTGTTCCACAGGGATGGAGCATCAGGGTAAGAAGAACGGATGATGAAGTGATGCAGCCATGATGTCTGGTTCCTGCTGTACAAGCCTGTCGGGGCAGTCTATGATCTGGGCTTGCTGTCGTTGGTCAGGTCTATGTTCAGCAACATTGTGAGTGAGGTCGCCTCACAACCTGAATAGCTCAAAACATTCAGTATCTTAGAGGAAAAAAACAAAGTTGGTCCTCTGTGACTCCTGTGGCAGTTCTTGGTTCATTATTTCATATCAGACAGCTTCTCTCATGCCAGCTGTATTAAGGAGTGCTCTGTGTTTCTCCTCTCACCTGCAGCTCACCTGAAATCCAAGAAGCATCACTATCATGTGAAGAAGAAGAGAAAGTATGATCCAGGCTGTGACCCGCCTAGCGCATCTCCTGTCTCTGCAGGAGAGACGCCCTCTGAGGAGCTTTGTGCTGCTGTTGCCCTGGGCTGCAGCCAAACCTCTCAGGACTCTCCCAAAGACACCAGGACAACACATACGGAAGTACCTGTGACACTTTGAAAGCTCTACAGACACTGCTCTGCATCCATATCAGTTCGGGTTTCTGTGCTCAGACAAATGGATGCTTATGTACAGTCCATATAGGGCTACTTATGTTTAATAGAAAAAAATCCACATCAGAAATCTTGCAAAATACACAAAATTAAGTTTATGAAGATGAAGTAGGATCCTGGATGCGGTTTTGGTCAGTTTTTATATATGGAACTATACGGATAAATGATAGTTTCGTTAAAGATGTTTTACAGCTTTCTTTCTGCCACTCCCAGAAAACTGAATCCGTTCTCGGAAATCTATTTTTAAACACAAAGTGCTGATAATTTTCTTTTTTGTGTTGTTGCTGTCCATTAAAACTTTCCCATTTCTCAAATGCATTCAAATACTTTAAATGTAGTTTATTTTGAATAAAGCCTGGACCTATTGAAATTTCCTCAGCTCTTAGATGACAGTGCGTTTTTATCAATCGGGTGAAAAGAGAGAGAAATCCATAAATATGGATTTTGGAGGTTTTCACAGGACATCAGCAGTAGTTTCATCTTTCTGTCATCGGAGCTCTCATCTACGTGCTCACACAGCCCCGAGCATTGTGCTTTGTTTGCCTCCTGCCAGCTCGCCCCCCCCCTCCCTTTTTTTTTTCTTTTATTGTCATAAAGATACCTTTTTCTGGTTCTTTGTTACTGTGCTCTGACAGAGGTACTAACCAGTAACACCACCAGGCTGTGTGTGAATGTTTTCACGGCGCTGACTGCAGCTCTGTTTATCCAGCCGCGTGTCGTACCCCTTTCAAACCAAGGTGTGTCTGCCTGTTGTTAAACCACTTACACAATATCTGGCTTTGCTCCAAGCGCCTCTTTCAGCTTTGCTCCCACAACTTTTTCTCTGTGGTCCAGCAGTGTTGGCGAATGCTCCATCAGCCCCTCCTTTAAGTTCCTCGGAGCATCTTCTCTCATTCCATGTTTAGTTCACAAGCTCTGAGTGTTTGACCTCATCCTCAGGACTAAAAATATTTCCAAGCTATATAATAGGTGGAAGTGTGTGTGTGTGTGTGTGTGTGTGTGTGTGTGTGTGTGTGTGTGTGTGTGTGTGTGTCCCACATTC
>JAVQJG010131254.1:0-22529 GCA_036024015.1 Craterocephalus amniculus | reverse complement strand
TTCTGGTCTGATGCAGGATTCTAGCTGCTCTACAGTCCTGCTCCTTCATCCTGATGCTCCAGATGTTTAGTCCTGCTGCAGGTGTGGAAGCAGCAGCAGTTCTCCTGTGAAGCCGTGCTGCTGGGATGGAAGCTGGATGAGCTTCAAGGTCCTGCTGAAACCTGCAAGGCTTCACTGGAAAAGACGATGTCTGGATGGAGCAGATGTTACTGATCCTGGACCATGTTCACACCTGGCTTCTTCTCTGCGTGACTGAGCTCTAACCTGCATGTGTGGATTTCTGGGTGAACTGTGTTCACATGCAGTGATTTGTAGTAGAGCCAGATAGAAAAACTTTTGTCCCAAATTCGGCCTTGAATTAAAATGTTGACTTAATCCTTTATTGGCCACATGAGCATTTTTAATAATTTCATGAGACACAAATGCCCCTTATGCTACTCCGTCATATCATAGAACCACATGGAGTTCTCTCACCAATCATCAAAGATCAGCATACGTTCCAGATATTTCCCACTGACCGGCTTTTATCTTAAAATGAGGAGAAACGTCTGGTACTGACCACTCTCTGCTGTAGGATTGTTACTACTTTAGAGAAAAGTATCCACGTTTTAAATACTTGTAAAGTGCTTCTATGTCACAACAACACTTTTCTCTATGGTTATTGATTTTCGAAGTATTTCATTCAGTGCCCAGTAAAGGGTTAATGTGAGTGCAGCTGCCACATGGCCCCTCATGTGGCCCAAAGATGGTCCCGATATGGACCATGGTCCCGATATGGACCATCTTTGGGCCAAGAAATGCTTCCTGTAACAATCTGACATCTGGCCCACACATCACCTGCCAGGGCCGTAACTGAGCCCAAAGAGCCAAACGTAGCCCAGATTTGGCCCAAACATGTCTGCTCTCTGGAGAGTCACGTCTGTTTTTAATGCAGTGCTGCATGAGGACCCAAAAAACATCAGCATCCGGTTCTCTCCTGAGTCATTGCTGACGCACAGAGATTCCTCACAGTTCTCTGAGTCTGGTGATATTACACACTGTAGATGGTGGCAGCATCAAAGTTTGCACAATTTTACATTTTTCCACAATTTTTAGACCCACTTTATCTCAGACTGGTGAACGTCTTTTCATTTGAACATCTGAGAGACTCTGCCTCTGTTTAATAGCCCGTCATGTTACTGACCTGTTGCCAATGATTAAGCCCGACATCATTAGTCTGTTGACTGTAATGACCTCTCAGGCACATGTGAGCAGATACCAGCCAAACTACAGCTGTCATATGAGCAAAAACAGAACAAGATGCCACCAAAATAGTATACTCCAGTTTTTGAAGAAGTGGATGACTTGAATTAACCCAATTAGTTGTCAAATGTTCCTCCAGTCGGTTTTTCTTTGTACCAATTACTCCTCCAGCCTTTTGTTGCTCCTGTTCCAACTTTTTAGAGATGTGTTTTCAGTTTGGTTTGTGTGGAGTTTGGAGGTTAGGTGAACATTTCAGTCTTCATCAGTCTCCAGCACAACCTACATTAAGGTGGTTTTAATGTTCAGGACATCCTGAATCGAATGGTTGCTAAGGTTTAATGTACAGGACCATGACTCCGACACATCCCCTCTGTTGCCTTCCAGGAAGAAATCACAGAGCTCCAGTGTTTTTTTTTCATTCAGTTTTGATGAGATATGGCCTAAATATAGTAAAATGCTCTGTTAGCTGGTTCCATAACACAAAGGTTTCAGTGGCTGATGCTTTAATGATGCAGGTGTAGCTATGGGGATGACCATGTTGGCACCTCCCCACCTCTGAAATCTGACCGTACACTCTCAGATGATAAACCCTGAAGGAGGAGGTTCCATTAAGGTTGTGGTTGTGAGCATTTGTCCACGTACGGCACCCCAAACCACCAGCTTACATTCTCTGGAGCTTTTTGTAAATATTTCCACTTCATCCAGACTATGTATTAATTTCTCGTGTTTCTCTAATGTGGCCACAGTTGTCCCAGCAGTGAATGTGTCAACCTATTTCCATTCACTCCTCAGGCAGAAGGATAGATCATGTGGTTTAAGTATCAACTTTTGTTTGTTACTCAAGTAAATGTGCAAAAGTACTTGTTTCGAAACTACTTCAAGTATAAAAGTACAATTAATGTAAGAAAAAAAACTTTAAGGACAAAAGGTGGGGCCGCCACCTACAGTGCAGGACAAACAAATGTGCGTGTGTGTGTTTTTTAAACAACGACAAGTCAAAATGAAATAAAAGTAACATGGCTATTTTATTGAGTAGAGGATTTTATGTATGGAGTAGAAAGTAAAGACTAATCTGTGGAAATTTAAGGAGTAGAAGTAAAGAGTCAGCTTAAAGAGATTTACTCTGATAAAAAGTAACCCAGAATTTCCACTTAGACAAGGTAACAAAGTATTTGATATTAATTTCTTGACACCTTAGAACAGCAGTGAATGTGAATGCATTTCCTTTCTCAGTATAATGTCCCCCTTTAAAAAGTCCTGTCCACTTTCTGGCACCTATTTATAAAAGTCAGCTCCACCACTGCTTTGGCAGCATCAGGAAAGATAAAACACAGGGCTAAGGGATGTTAGATTTTATTTCAGAAGGTTTTATTCAGTAACACTTTACTTGAATGGGTGTGCATAAGACTGTCATAATGCTGTCATAATCATGACATGACACCTGCCATGAGCATGAATGAATGCTTATAACAGTTGTCGTTAAGTGTCAATCGGTAAATTATGACACTTTTCATGCAAAGTTGACATTGTTTAATATGTCTTTATTATGACAACTTGACATTAACCAAGACAACATAACCTGTCATGAGCATGACATAGCAGTCAAACTATAAAAAAAAAAAAAAGTTTGGTAACTTACAGTAACATGACATTAAACAATTACATGGTTCATTTTAACATTAATGCTTTTAAAAGTTGAATACTAGGTCTGCTATGTCATTTTCGTGACAGGTTATGTTATCTTGGTTAATGTCAAGTTGTCATTAAATAAACATCTTTAACAATGTCAACTCTTCATCAAAAGTGTCGTAATTTACCGATTGACACTTAATGTCAACTGTTATAATCATTCATTCATGTCCATGGCAGTTGTCACGTCATGATTATGACAGCATTATGACAGTCTTATGCACACCCATTCAAGTAAAGTGTTACCTTTTATTCTTTCAGTTCTGATTAAATATGGACTAAAGGTAAAAAAAGAACCACATTTGGTTCTAAAAGAGAAAACATGAGGGTTTCAGTGGTTGTCGCTAAGCTTTGAGGATGCAGCTGCATCTCCAGAAACCAATAGTTCCTGCAGGTGCTGCACGAAGAGCTTCAACTGCGCTTCATTTCAGCGCCGGCAGTGCAGTCCTGCTTCACCTACACTTCCCCCTCATCCAGGATGATTCTTTTGTGTCTATTTTAGAAATAATCTGCCCATTTTTTTTTACATGTACACATCTTACTTCGCCTCAGGGATGCCAAAGCAGCTCATCTCACCTCGCTTCCTTAAACTGATTTGAAAAGCAGCAGAAACCTGAATTAAGAGGTTTCCACGTCTCAGTGAGAGCGGTTTCATGCTTCCATCACCAGCTCCTGTCCCCGCGCACAGCATCAGTCATGTTGCTCGCTTTTCTTATCACAACCTCCGAACGAGGCTGGAAATGAGGCTTCCAGTCAGAGGAGAGGGTGACAGGGGGAAATGAGGGGTGGAAGTGGGGGTGGGGGTGGAGGGGTTGGAACGAGATGATGAGGAGGGATACTAATCAGCGCAGGCAACCTCCATTCTCTCCTTCTGTTTCTGTCTGTCCCCATTTCCTGCAGCCCTTTTAATTAAGACAGCAGAGGCCTCGTTTCTGTCCGGCAGCAGCCTTGACCTTTTGATCCGCGCCGGGGCCCCCGCCTGAGCAGGAAGCCATGCTTCTGGCTGGTAAACACCTCGCCTCCTGCCTCCATCCCGCCCGTGCGCCGGGCTGGGACAGGTAATGATGAACCAGAGAGCGCATGCTGCAAAAACAAAGTAAAAATCAGAGATGATAAAATCCCAAAATGGGACGTGCCATGTGTGTGTAATCCAACCTGCCCCCCCCCTCCCACCTCAGGAAGGAGAACAGGTTGAGCCTCAGCTTTCTGTGCCAGATGGCTCCACATTGACAAATCAATTAGGCTCCACCTCATCACCAGGGGGACTGGGTGGGGGCTACAAACCTGCTCACCCCACCCCCAGCCACCACGAGGTCTCGGGTCGAACGCTCCTCCGTCTCTCCTCGCCTTAATAACCCCCCCCCAATCCCCAGAAAGCCTGAGTAAAGGGGGCGAGGAGGTAAGGAGGAAAAGCAAACAAAGAGGCTGGCAGCACATGAATCAGCCAGCATCAATATGGATGACTTCCATGCTAATGCAGAGGGGACCCCAGCCTGATTTTGTCAGTGTTTGTGTGTATTTAGGAGCTCAGTCAGAGCTGATTTGCCATGAGCTGAAGAGCCAAGCATCTCTACTTGTTTTCCCTTCTCTGTATGGAGGTGGGAGCCGAGGAGGAGGATGAGGAGGAGGATGAGGAGGAGGGCGGGTGGATGTTTGGGGAAGTTAATCCACAGAGAATAAACAGCGCAGCCTGGAGCAGGAATGCATCTGGGTCGCTCAGAAGAAGGCGAATGTGTGCTCTTCGCTTCCCCCTGCTGGGAGCCGGATGCATAGAATTCCACGTGAGCTTTAGGAGAATTCTGTGGTCAGAAACACCAAGAGGTGGAAGGGTCATCACCTTGCTCACATCTGCGAAGTGTACTTTTTAGAATCCATGCAGTAAATACAACATATATTAGAATAAAATATCAGTACAGTGAACAAAATAAATAGATATAGAAGGAGGGTTTATGGCTGAACACAGAGCAGAGAGAGGTGTAAAAGTCATCTGTGTTTGTTCCTCTTCTCAGCACAGACTTACACTTACCGGCCACTTTATTAGCTCAACCTATACTCAACTTACTGTTATGCAGATATCTAATCAGCCAATCAGAGAGTGGCATCTCGACACATTTAGTCATGTAGACATGATGAAGACGACTTGCTGAAGTTCAACACGAGCTTCAGAATGACGAAGAACAGAGATTTAAGTGAAATTGTTTTTACTGGGATTTTCACCCACAACCATCTCTAGGGTTTCCAGAGAATGGTCTGAAGAAGAGAAAGCATCCAGTTGTTGATGTCAGAAGTGGAGAGATGGAGAATGGGAGAATGGACAGACTGGTTGGAGATGATGGAAAGGCAACAGAAAGTTCAATAATTACTGGTTCCAACCAAGCTCTGCAGAACTTCATCTCTGAACACACAACACATCCAAGCATGAAGCAGATTTGCTACAGCAGCAGAAAACCACATCAGGGTCTCTCCTGTCAGCTAAGAACAGGAAACTGAGACTACAATTCACACAGACTCACCAGAACTGGACAATAGGAGATGGAAAACGTTGCTGGTCTGATGAGTCTGCATTTCAGCTACACATTCAGAGGCTGGGCTCAGAAACATCAAGAAGGCATGGATCCACCCTGTCTTGGATCAAAGCTTCAGGCTGCTGCTGTAAAGGTGGGGGGAGATTTTCTTTCCCACTTTGGCCTCCTTAACACCACAGTCTCATGGTCTAACCAGCACAGCCTGCCTGAGTATCACTGCTGACCATGTCCATCCCTTTCTGAGCACAGTGTAGCATCTTCTGATGCTACTTCCAGCAGGATGATGCTCCATGTCACAAAGCTCAGATTCAATGAGTCCACCTTCCTTCAACGGCCTCCACAGCCACCACATCTCAGTCCAATATTCCACCTTTGGGATGTGGTGGAACAGGAGATTCTCATCATGGATGCAGCAACTGTGTGATGCTGTCATGTTAATATGGAGCAGAACCTCTGAGTAAGGTTTCCACCACCTGGTTGGATCTACAACAGCAAACACTAAGGAAATTCAGAAGGTAAAAGGGTCCATCTCAGCATTAGAGAGGCAGACCTGACAGAGTGGCCGGTGTGGGCTGAGAGATGCTGGTGATAACATCAATAATCCCACTTTCCCCAGTAAACCTTCAGGACAACATGACAAAGGTGTGACTCCATCCTGAACTGTGATGTAGGTGTGAAGGTGGGCGGGTGTAACGCACTGGGAGGGGTGGAGGCTGATGGAGATGTGTGGGTGCCCTCCTGGCTCAACTCAATCCTCCCATCCTCTTACTCATCCCCATCTGGGGGCAGCGACGAGAAAGAAAGAGAGAGCTGATACCGAGACCCCTGGGGAGAGATTAGTGCTGACAGCACAACAAAGAGCCATGCCAGGGGCCCCTCAGCTCTTCCACAAATTCAGATGTAATGTATGGCTTTAACTGCGCCAAAGGAGGATCAACGTAATATATGATCGACCCACTTTGCGGTGCGCCGGCTTGGCACTGATGTAAAAGCGATTTATGCCCGTAAAAATGTGCAGGCTAATTAAGTAAGACGTTGGCACGGGAACAAATCCAATGAGCTTATGCGAGAGCTGGCATCCGAGCTGGAAGACGTCTACCTGCGGCGGGAGCAGGAAAACTTGGGAAACAGTCGGAGTCCAGGCTCTGCCGGCTCAGGATGCCCATCCGGTAATTGAATTCTTGTTTCTGATTTGTCGGAGGGTCCCTGCCTGGAAGTGTCAGGGGGGTCCAGGGGCCTCTGTAATTATACGGGGCCTTTCCACCAATCAGGCCGCCGTGCAGAGAAAGGCTGTGGATGAAATGTCCTAATTACAGCCTCGGCGGAGACGCCTCCAACAGGGAATACATGTTAGCTAACAGCCTCAGCAGCCAGCAGTGGTAATGTTAGCGCTGCCCCCCCCCCCCTTCATTTTAATCAGAGCACCCATTTCTTCCTTTGTCTCTGCGTCAGTCGTCCTCGCAGCCAACCTGCACCTCACATCTCCATCCAGATCACTTCTCCGCTGCCCCCGTTTCCTCACACCCCCCCTTGTTCTTAATTAAGAAGGAACACACAGAACACTTTCAAGGTGTAATCACTTCATGGGACCCCAAAACCCACACAGGCCCCCGTGTAAGGGTGGGGTCTCCGGGGGGAGGTAGGACAGCCTGTTTCTCTAACGAGCTGCCGTGTCACAGAAGCCGCTCTTCCTCTGATGATGAAGGCGCACACAGTGTCAGATATTAATCTGTGAGCACGGGGGAAGATGTTAGAGCCGACAAAGTTCCTCACTGCCTCCAAGTTCTCTTTGCGTGTGCAGTTAATTTCCCCAGACCCCCCCACCAAGAGCATCACGGGGCCCCATCCTGGTTTGCTCCCACTCTTCCTTTCAAACTCGTCTCTCTGACAGAGGTGAGGAAGAGGATGCTGAGGTGTGTGAGGTAAATAGATAGATATTCCAGGGAAGGGCCATTATCTGTCATGGAGCGCTGATACAGTCTTCCCTTGTATTTATTGCCTACTTAATGGACTTGATTGTATTACTGAAGGTAAGGAAAGGAAAAAAAATCCATCACCAGCTTTCAGCGTCCTGCAATTACCTTATGTAAATCCCGGTCTGGAATGTTGATCCACTGCTATTTAAAATGCATTGAATTTCCATGGAAAATGATCCAGTCCTGCAGCCTGCAGCTCATTAATAACAGGGATGAGCCGGAATGACATTTGGAATACTTACACGCTTGCTTAGTGTCACCGTGCATGTGAGACCACAGCCTCAGTCCGCAGATACATGTATGAGGGATGGCAGAGGACCCCGGCACGGAGGAGACAGGAAGTAGCTCTTCTTTATTTATTTATTAATAGTATTTTTAATACTTTATTTGGATAATAGCAAAAAACTGTTTTCACAATATAATACACACCAATTCATGTGCAAATAATAAGGAAATAATCCCACCCCTTTTGATCTGGTATAGCCCGTTATGTTTTTACAGCAATTCAGAGTGATATCTTCAATCTTCCAAGTCCAAAGACACAGGACATCAGCTTTCGAATAGCCAACATTTCTTATAGGGATGTATCTGGAGTAAAGAGAGGTTCAAAGCATATTTCAAAATTAATTGAATAAAAAAACAACAAAAAAACAAAAAAGATAAATAGAATGAAGTAGCTCTTCTTCACATACACACACGCACACACACAACAGGAAGCTCTTCTTAGTTCTGGATCATGATTCTACTCTTTTATCCTGACTAGTTATCCACCTACTCCTTCAGGTTCATCATCCTAACCATTGCTGAGGTTTAGCTTCAGTTTTGGGTTTAGTGCTTTGTTCCACCTGCTGCTGCAGCAACGTTAAATTATATAAAATAAAGCTGAATTCTCACATCAGCCTATTCGGCTTTTCAGACCCTCAGCCTTCACCAGGAACCAAGATCCAGCTCACAGGGTGTGTTCAGGAACCCCAGTCTTCCGTCTCTGAGAAGGTTTAGACTTGGGTTTGGCTTGCAGACCCTTGTCAGTCCCTGCAGTTATAGTGTTGGAGGCAAACTGTGGGTCATAAGGTCATTTCAGGGCGTCGCCACATAATTGAGAAAAATATATCATCCATATTTATCAAATAAATTTGGGATTTTTATCATGGCTCTCAAAATAAAACTATTAACAAAGAGATAAATCTAAATTTAACACATTAATGCATAAATCCACATTTATTCTCCTTATTTATGAAGACACGGTTTTCAAGCCTCATATTTACAGGATGCAGCAGAATTAACTGTCTGATCTATAGTTAATAATTGTCATGGTGGAAAGGAGGTGCACAAACATTAATGTATGTCATGTTGGGGGTTGTGGCTGAAAATGTTTGGGAACCAGTGCTGTAGGCTGAGGCTGCTGGAGGCCATTTTTCCTTTACTCTGCATGTAGAAGAATCAGACATCCTGGTTGTAGCTTTGATGGAGGTTTTCTTTCCCGTTGAAGGGAGGTTTTTCCTCTCCACAGTCGCCTTAGGTTTATCACAGATCTAGAAATCAGAAATCCTGATCTGCTGCTGCTGATGATGATGGTGATGATGAAGGCAAACCTTTAACAACCAGCAGCTCACTGAGCTGCTCAGGCTCAGGTACCTTTCGCCGTGCAAAGCCTCCCATGCACTGCGGTCCTCATGCAGCCTCTCAGCCCACCTGCTAATGAAGCAGGGGAAGCTGCAAATCCATAAATCTTTCATGCTCCATAATGGCTTGCTCACATTACCTGCCCACACCTCGGCCTCCACGGAGCGGGCCGAGCCAGAGCTGAGCAGGTCAGGACTAAAAAAAAAAAAAACACTGCAAGCATATGGAGCACTTGAAACACTTGAAAGCTCGGCGGGCCCGGAGCTGTGGTCGCACCCATGAATTATAGAAATGATCTAATGGTTGTCTCATTTGGAAATACTAGGGCCCTCCTCTCTGTGTCTCAGCTTTACAGCCTGTGGTTTTCAGGTGGGGGTGGGGGGCATGATTCAGTGCTGCCCACCTCCAACACGTTTGCTGAATCCAAGGCTGTCTGTCCGATCAAAACAGGGCTGCAGCTAAGAAGTCAGAGCTCTTGTAGTAAATTAACAGAGAAGGGAAGGAGGGTGGGGACGGGAGAAAGTTTTATTTCCTGGAGGAGGATTGTTTTAACTGCATTAACATTTTTTTTATTAATACAAAGAGCTGCTAATTAAAGGTGCTGAACACCATCGCATGCCAGCCAGGGAAAATTACTTTTTAAAAAACGCTTTTCAAGTCTGTGTCTGTGCATTCCTACGGTGAGGGAAAGAGCAACATCATCCATTACATCAGGCCAGGGAGCAAAAAAAACTACAAAATGTCCTAAATCAACTGTAAAGTCAGACACAAACAAATTAAGCTTCATAAAGCGCAAATGTCTCCGCATCCAATCACCCACACATGATACGAGCCAGCTCCGTTAGTCATGAAGAAAAAAATGTCCGGGAAAAGAGGGTAAAAAAAAAAGAAAAGCTGGCAGCATTTAACAGAAATCCACCTGGCCTGGGTGTAACTGTGCTGCCTTCAGCGGTGGAAACCACATTCATTAGACACATTCCAGTTTATTCATGTAAATAATCTTCCCAACACAGCAGGCGTAGCCCCGGAGTTCCTCAGGGTTCTCTACTTGGACCGATACGGGATACATTTTCTACACAGATGATACTCAGATATACTTCTCCATTCAGCCAATCAGGTGGTCAGATTACAAAGATGCCTCAAAGGCAGAAACCTGGAAGAATATACTCCTAAATTCAGTGAGGTTGTTGTCTTTGGACCAGAGCGATTTAGCTCATCCAGCCATGGATTTACTCTGAATGCTATCACCTCGACTTCCAGTATCACACTGAGGAACCATTCCTTTGGACCAGGATCTGTCCTTCGACTCACATATCAAACCGGTTGTAATATCCAATCTGAGTGCTGCAGAAGGACTACTTCCAGACAGGCCTGCTGTAATTCCTGCTCCGATAAGCCCTGGGTGCTGCAGCGAGCGCTCTGATGAGAAGTAAGAGCAGAGATCAGATTTCTCCAGTTTTATCTCCTTTTCATCGGCTCTCTGTTAAATCCACAATAGAATTTAAATTCTTCTCCTCACATAAAAAGCTCTTAGTGACCCAGCTCCGTTGGATCTTAATGCTCTGTTAGTTTCATTTTTTCCTTACAGCGCACTTTGCTCTCAGACTGCAGGTCTACTGGTGGTTCCCAGAGGATCCAAAAGCAGAACGGGAGAAAGAACCTTGGGTTATCAGACCTCTCTGTGTGGAACCAGCTTCCAGGTTGGGTTTGGGAGGCAGAAACACTCTCTACCTTAAAGATCATACTTGCCTTTTTGACTGATCTGATAGTCAGGTCTGGCTCAGTGACCCTCATCCATCCTTTAGTTCTGCTATTACAGGCTGAAGCTGCTGGGGAACCTCCCATGAAGCACTGGAGTCTCCCTGTTCTCCATCTATAAATATCTGACATTGCTGTCATTCCTTTCTTTCTTTATTTCTTAGCAGATAAACTGGTTTAGAGCTATGGTGCTTGTTCTCCAACTGGTCCAGGCAGACACATGGATCTCAGGATAGAGGACAGAATCCATTAGTTTCTTTGCTAGACAAGTATTTTTCCAAAAACTAGTTAGAAATGAACACAGTTATAATAAATTGGACAAATGTGGATCATAAAATGGACTCATTTTAATTGGGTTGTACTTGGATTGCACGGGGCTGTTAAAAAGGCCCTTGAGATGACTTTGTTGTACACCGAAGTAACACAAATAGCCTGCAGACTCACAGGTCAGACCATCTTCCAGTCAGCACGAAAACCTGACATGGAAAACACGGGAGCTGATCACAGAAGGAACCACTTCCTGTTCTCAGTTTAATCGTGAAGAAACAAGTTTCTGACATCATTTAATCACATATTTTATCTTCTTTAACATTTGAAACATCAGATAAGGGGTTCATCTGACCAACACACTCTTCAGCAGGAAAGCAGGAAGCAGAACAAACCTTCAGTCTGGCTCCAGCAGCAGCTTAGCTCAGCACTCACTCCGCCTCCTGCTTCTTAATCAGAAGCGGCACTGTGGCAATTACCTAATTAGACATCAATTAATCCACACCCTTCAGGTCTGCAGCCGCGTTTGACCTGCAGAGTCACGACAAAACCGCTGTCGATGAACTCAGACAGCAGATTAATGGAGGCCGAGCGGCAGAGGTTGAGCTGCGTTGGAGAAATCTCCACAAATGCGGCTCGCTTCATTTCCTAATTAACAGGTACGGATATAATTGATTGAGACGTGAAAGCTTCATCGGTCGATTCCATAAGCAGGATGTCTGTGTCGAGCAGATTAATTCAATTATGTAATTAAAGCTGGGGGGGGGGGTGGAGCTGTAGATCTGACTGAAGGTTGAACAGGAGGAAAACAACAACACTTAGTTTGTTTTTTTTTATTATTAGCCATAGCAATTCACAAACAGCAGTTAGCATGAAAATTACATTCAAAGTGTGCAGCCGACCATGCTAACACCCCACATACACCGCAGACAGGCACCAGCCCGTCATGGGTCGGGTTTTTTCTTCTTTTTTCACATTCGGTGTGTTTAAAGTCAAATGTACGGAACGGAGAGTCTGGCAGGGTCAGCATGAAAGCGGACACACCATCAATGGACGGCAGGAGCTTCTGTACAACCGAGACGCAGCATCCGCCCCTCAGACCGCCCAGCTCCCACCGCATCAGGTCAGCTCATTCACACACAGGCAGGGGAGGGGGGTGTCACACCAACACTGGTCAAAAACACTGTGAGGAGGGGGGAGGAGGGGGGGGGGTCACTTCATCCAAGTGCCAAACACAGTCTGTTAACACTGATTATTGTTTCAGCCCATCCAAACATCAGAGAGCTTACACGTCACACACACACAGCTCCACCACAGAAAACCCGCCCGGTCCGGCCCCGTCTGGTCCGGCCCGGTCCGGCCCAGGAGGTTAGTCCAGGAGGATCTGGGTTCCATGGAAACAGCTGAAAGCATCATCACGGCGCCACTCGGTCCATAAAAAACCTGCCGGCATGGCAGCAGAGACCTGAACCCCTTCCCGTCCTCTCAGGTCGTCCCCGGGTCTGTAAGTGCAACGCTTCGGTTAACGGTCCATGAACGCACCGCTTGGTCCACAGCAACGATCCGTCAGTCCTCCCCTCCTTCTTCTTCTTCTACCTCCCAAAGACGCCGTCGTACTCCAGCAGGATGAGCTCCACGATCTGGTTCTGGTACACCATGTGCACGGCCATGTTCCCCGTCTCCGTCTCGGGCCGCAGCAGCGTGGGGCCGAAAACGATGGCCACGCTCTGGGTCGTCATGCGGTTGGCCTCTCCGTGGTCGATCACCCTGGGGGGGGGCAAGATAAGGGTTCAGAAATCAGATGGGTCCAAAACGGTTTCAGTTTCCTCTGACAGTCGTTTGGTTTCAAAGCAGCTTCAGGTTTCATCAAGAAAAACAACATCACACACACACACATTTAACACACACACACGTTTAACACTCACACACAGAGCGTAGGGCTGCAGAGCGCTCCAGGCTGCAGCATAATAGTCTTTTTAAATAGAATCTACATCCTCGCATGCAGATGCACAAAACAATAACATATTCATGGACGGGAGGAAAAAGGAAGATTAAATCCGCCTGCTGATGTACGTAAACCTCCATACGCTGAATGTCACGCTATAAATTTCCCCAAGAAACACCACTTCATAGGTACGGAATTACAGCAAACACAGCGCCATATAAATGCAAATAGGAGAGCAAAGCAAATGTCATTGTGAACCAACGATGCTGCCGCTGGCCGCGTGGGACTGGGAATACACGCTGGCAGGAGTGTGTGAGTGTGTGTAGGGATGAATGTGTGTGAGGAGTGGTTCCGATGGATGATTGGGGCAAGACTCAAACAATCCACCAACATTTATAAACTCTTATGATTATTTATGGGAGGTTTTAGGAATCATTTCATGTGTTTCTCCCAGTTTATAACAGCAAATGGTTTGTCCTGTGATTGGGTGGAAAGCCTGATTAGTCGCCTTCACAGTGAGGTGTGACCTGTAAGGATGGTGCACCTGAGAAATGAGCAACACAACTAGATATGTAGTTAGAGCCAAAACATGCCAAAATCCGCCGTAAGCCTCCCCTGCTGGGGGAGAGCGATCCTGGAGGACAGAGGCAGATCTGCAGATGTGGGAGCAGCTGTCCGTCACACATCTGGGATTCACCTGGCAGCGCTGGAATTCCGAATTGGAGGGAAAACCAGAATATTACAGGGACTTTGCCAGGATTTTTAGGGAAGCTACTCACACATCAACTGTAAAAGAAAGTTGAACTAACTGAAACGCGTCATTTCATTCAGTGACAAGTGAATGATTTCAGTTTATCCAAGGGAGATTATTTAGTTGATTCAAATTGATAATCTCTTTCAAATAAAGAATCTGAATCCCACCCACTAAATTAGATGTTTATCCAACTTCTATTTGGTTATTGCAAAGTTAACTTTATCCACGTTTTACTTGATATTGCATGAAAATAAAGTGTTTGAATTATTTTCTTCTACATTTCCTGCAGCGAGACAAACAACAGATGACAAATGAACAAGAGGTGGGGGGTGGCGTCTCTCTCACTGGACCGGGCTCCACCCTCATGGTGCCAACTAACATTAAAACGGATCAGACAATGCAAACAACAGGGCCTAAACGTAAATAGCAAAGGTAGTAACACACAACACTAATTTACAAAGTAGCAAAGGTTATTTACCCTCTGAATGCGAGTTTCTGCCATTAATGAACAAAACATACCATTTAATAAATCCACCTGGATAAAGTCACTTTATTCACTACAAATGGAAACAAAGCATTAAAGCTGCTTATATAATTCTCTTCTTTTCAAGTGAATTAAATCAACAAAGTTAAGACAAACCAGCCAAAATAATTAAGTGGGATTCTGGTCGAATTCAGATCAACTGCATCTTAAATACTTTCCTGGTGTGTTGCCATGTTTTGCTCCTTACAGGCCGTACCTGGATGTAAAGGGGACTAAACCATGTAGAAAGTAGCAGCAACTGGTTTTATTAAAGGGCAAACTAATGGACCAAAGTTAATTTTCCATTTCTAGATCAGTGATGTTCTCCAGGATGAGATGGAGAACCCGAGAACGAAGTAAAGCAGGACAGACAGTACGGTTAATGAGCTGATCTAAGGCGGCTTTTACCTGCGCAGGTGTTGGAAGAGGGTCTGCATTGTGTCGTGGTTGGGTTTTGGCAGCTTCTTGATCAGGTCTTTGATGGAGTTCACTCTGTGTTTGTAGTCGGAGGACTCTGCAGCAGAGGAAGAGCAGATGAACGGGTGCAAAGCGACATCTGGTGGACGCATCGGGAACTGAAAAGTTGCACATGGAATATTTCACACAGGTCTCAGAGGTCACTCACTGATGGCGTTCACGAAGTCGCCGAAGGAGCCGTAGGTGAAGAGGGGCTCCGGGAGCTCTCTGAAGAACATCTTGAGGGCTCCGGTGGTGACGTGGATGTCCTCCCATTTACTGTCGTTCAGATCCACCCTCTCATCTGACGGAGCAGAAGCAGACGGGATGGAGGGCTGACATGATGCACCACTCTGAGCTCTGATGTGGAAACTAACACACACTAACTGACACACAGATCTGGGATTGCTCCGCGGGAGAATATTTCTACGCAAAATGTGGATTTTAGCGACTTCTACTAAGAAACATGACGAGTATAATCTCTGATCTGCATGAAGAGAATCAGCTGATCTATTTTTCAGCTTCTATATTCATTCTTTAACTTCTCTAAATCATAGTTATTACTCAATGTGTAATCTTTAGAAGAATAAAAATCACTGATCTGATTTTGTCAAATATTATTTCCAGATCTCCCTGCTGAGATCTGACCAATGAGATCACAGCGTGACTTCTAATCATACAAATTCAACAAACTGAAATAAAGTGGCAGAGATCTGCAGTGATGCTGGGAATCAACCCTCCTTCATCCACACAACTTTTAAAACCAAACAAAGTTTAAGTTATTAATCCCGGAGGTGGCGGTTCTGTGCTCCAGCTGCAGATAGTGGTTTCCTTTTTCTAAAAGTTTGAGAGCCTATCAGAAGATTTAAAACCTGACGGACATCTCCTCAGTCTCAAATCATTTTCTGTGCTCCCTTTTCTCTGCTAATTAATAATCAATTTACTTTTAGTCTCACTATTTTCCGGTATATTATTTCCCAAGATTGTTCGGTAATTTTAATCTCCTGCTCCTTTGCAAGCCAGCTTCAAATGCATTTCTTTAATAAATATTAATTCACCCTGAACGAGTGAACTGAAGAGATAAAACCCAGCAGGAATAAATTCTTCCCTCCTCTCCATCACTCCGAGGAGAAACAAAGCACTTAACAGGATGCGGTGACACCACATTTGGATGAGTCAGGTTTCTGAATGGAAACCTCCATAAAGCAGGTCATTTACAAACGGCTAAGCTCGCTGCTAACGAACAACGACTGGCCTCTGACATTTGATAAATACAGAATTTACTGGACATTTTAATTTCATTTGTAGGAAGGAGTTCGGGGCAGTTTCTGCAAATGCTTGGTAAATAAGTTCCCTGAACTGAAACTAAGACTTAAATGATGAAAATTGAGCTTTAAATCTGCGAAGCATAACGTCTAAAGCTGTTTGGCTTCCGGGGGTCACATGAGATCACACTGGGAACGATGCAGATGGATGGGGCCTCCAGGTGGAAACCTACCATGATTGACGGCGAAGCGGAGCTTCTGGATCACCGCCAGGTTCCCACTCACTCTGTACAAGCCGTCGACATCCAGACCTGCAGGGACAGGAGACAAGACGAGCTGAGGGCCGACATTCACACAGACTAGCCCTGATCCTGCCTGGCTGGAGGCAGAGCAGGATGCTGGATAACTTCAATAAACACCAGGAAGACGTGATAAATAATTTAACCTCCAGAGGCACCGAAATGAAGACGCAGCTGCAGAATAAACCGACATAAACAGACTTAAATGAGGGAAAGAACAACCTGGCTGGGCTGAAGGAAAGCTACAACCGATCGCTCTGAGGGAGAAATGTGTTCAAATATGAAAACAAAGTGCTTATAAGCACGAAACATGAGGTGAGCAGAGGAACACGCGCTCTGAAATCATTAATACACCCGTATGTTTTCATATATGACCAAACAACCTTTGCCTCAGCAAGGTTCATGTCATTTTGACTCCTTCATCAAGGTTTACTCTGCTAGTTATTCCAGAAAACTCCTTCTAAAATCCCAACCCACTGCTTACGAACGCTTCCTGGCTTGTGAACTCAGACGTTTGGGTTTAAATCTTAAAACAAGCTTGTTGTGTGAGACTTTCCTGCTGCTGCTGCTCTCACCTGTGCTCTCCACGTGCTCCATACACATTCTGACAAAGTTGGGCACGGATGTGTTCTCCCGCTGGCACAGGCTGGTCAGGCTGCAGCCGAACACCTGATCTGTGCTCGCACAAACACAAAACACTCTGTCACTTCCTCAGGCCCTGGCTGTGGCGCCGAGTCGCTGCAGGATCCTGGGCTTTTACCTTTGATGTAGCCTTTGTCTCTGACGGCCTGGTAGGTGGGTCGCCGTGTCAGGAACTTCTTCAGCTTCATCCTGGTTTTCTTCTGGTCTGATGAGTCCATGCTGACCGACGTCTTCATCACTGAAAGAAGCCATGTAGCCGTGAGAAAAAGAGAGTATGTCAGGCCATGAATACGACATGTCTGACCTTTACCAGCTCTTATTACCGGCCTAAATCACCGACCGCCCACATCCACCTGCTGCATGCGCTCTTTAATAATCACAATCTGCTACTGCCTCATTTATCAGTTTATTAGGAGCTGGCCGCCTGGCTAATAAAACCACTGACACCCAGGAGTAATTCATAGAAATCAGCTTTTAGAGGATTCACTTCCCACTGTGTCGCTAGTTTCTGTGCATCACTTTAAAAATGAGGACAATCAGGTTTCGCTGCACATCTTAAGGATTGTTTTCAGGTTTCATTCATTCCTTTGGTGTTCTGCTTCCTCGTCTCTCTGTACTAATTTGCACTTTTAAGTCTTGACCTATTCTGGGCCCTTTCCGTGCAGGATCATTTGGTCTGTTCTTTCAACTTACAAAGGTCAGTATTTCCCAATCGAAGAGGAAAGGAAAACTATTTTGTAGTTACGGAAATGTTTGAGAATCTGACGGTGAGATCTTGTAGAAAACGCTTTGAGCATCGGTGAATGAGGGCCGGTACTGTGCTTCTATAGGAATATGGAGGGTAGGAAGCATCTCAGGTGTGTTTATCCAATGTGCTCTCTGGCCTGGCCATCAGGCAGAGCAAGTATTTCTGCAGAAGCAGGCGTTTGGGCCGTTTGCTGGTCTGCAGATTTTCCGGATTTTTCCTGGAATCCGTCATGAATCCCAAATGAAAAGCATGACGACTTTTACCCGCAAACCCCGACTGTACTCAGATAAGCCGAGTAAAACCCAGCAGCAACATCCCAGACTCAGTTTGCCCATCTAACCTTCCGGACATGATGATGATCAGATCTATGAAAAACGCCAGAATTAGCCACAAAGTCTGCGTTACGTGTGTCCCTGGCAGGAAGAACAACTGGTTCATGCAGCAGAGCAACGGCCCCGCGAACACAAGCAAACCTACAGGTGTGTCCGAGGTGTCACAGAAACCCAGATGTGAACCTCAGCTGTGGGACCGCACACATTCATGATTATATGTGAAGCAGATAATTAGGTGTGGGTTTTAAGGTTTTAAATTGTTTAAACCACATCAATCACTTTGTGTTGCTCTGCATGAAAAGAAAAGAATTTTATAAATAAAACTGAAGTGACGTCTTACAGACAGAAAATATTTCTGCTTCTTGCTGCTACAGGCGGTTCTACAGGTTCCACTTTGTTTTCCACGCTCTGCCTCTGCATACCAGCTGATCTCTGGTAAAATCCAGATGTGCTGGATGTGAAACCTGATTGTAGGGGCTGGTGAGACCCCGGTCAGCTTATTCTCAGACTGGTCTCACCTCTGTTCTTCTTAGAGTCTCGGTGCTCCTTCTCTTTGTCCTGCTTCTCTGCTCCCGGAGACTCGGGCAAGTCCTCCTCAATGGCCTCGTCCGACTCCCAGGCCTGGACCAGCGGAACGTTAGCACGATTAGATTGATCCCCTCTCTCCATCCCTGGTTTCTGTTTGCTGGCCAGACCAGCACTCACGTGTGTGTTGATGGCCTCGGTGAGGGCCCGGTACCAGTCGTTGATGACGCTGTCGATCTCGGACTGGATCAGCAGCTCTGTGCCCTGCCGGGTCTTCAGCTGGGGGAGGGAAGGACCACAGGTCAGACCCGGTTCTCAGCGTTGGACCGACCTGAGCAGAGGCTGTGGGATACCTCGATGACGTGCTTCTTGCTGGACTTCTCCTTGGAGGCCCACTCCACCGACGCCCCGCGCACGTCCACGGTGAACTCCGGCTTCGACTGGTTGCTGCCGAACTTGTGGGAGCGAGACGCAGAGTTAATGCGGGCCACACGACGGACGCCTGAGCTGAACATGCTGCTGCTTTTAGTCGGGTTAAAAACATCTGCCGCCCCATCCCAGTGACTCCAGTCCCACCCTTACACACTGGAAGCATCATTTTAAAACACACACATCTCCATCACTGTTAGAAGAAAACAAGATTAGTTCTTGTTAATAACATCATCTGCAGATAAACAGTTTTTCTGTTCAGCTTCTTTCCCAGCAGAGGCTGAAACGTCCCAGTCAGCAACCAGTTTACAGACTGGTTAGCAGCTCCGAAGAGCCGGTTTGCATCTCTATAAGCAGACTTTTGTCAGTCGGTGAGAGGAGGGGTGAAAGAAAGAAGGGGGGAAGTGAGCAGGAGGCGACGCCATGCAGAGAGAGAGGGAGCGGACGTACAGCGGGACGTCTACAGGTCACATAGGAGACGGCGGGACGAGGCTTTACTGAGCGCTTCCAGCTGCTGAGGAGGCTGAGCAGCAGCTCTGGGATGGACACGCTGTGGTAGTACGACTTCAGAGAGGAGAGGAGGAGGAAGAAGGGAAAGGAGGAAAGATAGCATGACACACTTCACAGCTCTTTGAAAATGATTTTTGCAGGAATAAAGATGAAGGTCTGATGCAAGCGGCTGCCTGCTAAACGGCTCAGAATAGGATAAAATGACTGTAGGGACAGAGATAGGGTGTGTGTGTGTGTGTCTCATGGCTACGTACCCAGGAGGTGCTGCCCCCCTGACCTTTGGCAAAGAGGAGGGAGGAGCCCTGCAGCACGGTCCAGGAGGAGGTCCAGTTCTTCCTGGTAATCAGGATAAAAAACAACACGAGCTTTTAGAAACAAACATCGCCTTCTAAGATGTGCCGCTGCAGGCACATAGGCTCAGAAATGTGAAACATGTACAAGAATACAATAAAAATGTACAAACAGAAAGAAAAAGAGAAAATGCTGTGTTTTCTGTGTTCAGAGCGGTTCAGACAGGACAGACACGGGTCAGTTTCAGCTCCAATATCTAAAAACATGAACCTGCTCCACAAGTGAACATCTTAATATTGTACTTGTGCTTATTTGTACTAAAATGAATGGAAAATGAGGAGTTTTTACCGTTTATAGAAACTTTGCTCAGTGGCTGTTGTCATTAAGTGCTTTTATAAATAAAGTTGGCCTGGCTTGGCTGTAGGTTAGCGTGCTAATATCTTGCTGTCTGGTTTTGCACATCTCTCAGTGTCAAACACAAACCTTTCAGATGAGAACTTTCCAGTAAAGCAGCTCCAGGTGACCCAGCTGTATCACCGACTATAACCGATATAATGCTGACTGTTTTTAGAGAGGCTGTGTATCTTCTTAGGTGGTACATGATGAAAAACAGTCTGAGAAGCACTGGTATAAAGCAATAAAAGCATAAAAAGTTGACACCAACCTGACTTTCTTCCCATTCTCAGTGGTTTTGGTGACGTTGAGGACTCCGCACTTCTCTGACGGCTGTGTGAAAACACACACAAACACAGTGGATGAGCACGTGGTTGGTGTTAGAGACTAAAAAGCTGCTGTGATGCCTCATGTTATTTCCAAACACCACCAGCAGATGGAGCCCTAACACTAATGTTGCTGCCTGAACAACCAGACGTGAGGTAAAGTTAGATGTGGGGTGCATGCAGATGTGTGTGCAGCATGCAGCAGATGGATGGTTTTAATGGTGAGGGGTAGGAAATGTGAAACGTAGCTGGTGATGGAAGAGAAAGCGTGGTGAGTGTGTTATGATGTGGGGTGCAGTGAGGTGTGCAGTGTGAGGAGGGATACTAACGGTTGAGGTGTGCTTAGGAGATGAAGGGCAGGAGTCAGAGTCGGGAGAGCTCTGCTTAGGCGCCGAAGCACACTCCTACCAACAAGAGGCACAACATGATGAGTGGCTACAACTAGCAGCTAACGAGCAGAGCACACATGAAGTCTGAGGGGAAAGAAGAGCATGGCTAAGTTCTGGCTAATTCATGATGACAGAAAGACGGAGGAAACGGGAGGTTAGGGTTTGAATGGTAAACAGGTCTGAGATCCAGGTTAATGCAGAGACTGCATTAATCCCGCTGTAATGTCCCATCTCAGTAATCACGTCTGATTGGCTGAAGATCTGCTCTGGCTTTACTCTACAGGACGCCGGCAGGAAATCAAAGGAGGAGCTGCTGATTGGACAGAGGACAGGTTCTGCATGGTACCAACTTTCTGCAGGTGAAGAGAGAGGCGGCTTCTCCTCCTGCATGGCTTGGAGGCAAATCGCCACAGTTTGAAGGAGAACTGCAACGAAACCGAAGCCAACAGAGTCTATGTGGCTACACTGAGAGCTGAGCACAGACCCGGGGATTAATGCACCCGAACCAGGAGATAACTCATCATCCACGACCAGTGAGACAGTTCACAGAGAGGCAGAGTTCATGCTTCTTCATACAGACTTCTTTCTCTCCCCCTGCTCTCCAGATACATGTAGAGCAGGTAAACACACAGCCAGCACTACTGTACATGTTCAGCTCCACATCCTCAGTACTTCTGCATCCTGACTTCTTGTTCCGGCTGTGAGAGCCCATCCTGCATCCAGGCCAGGGCATCATCATCATCATCTTCATCATCATCATAGTTTACCTCCTTAACAATGATGGGTTCAGTTTCCAGCTATCGATTCTTTTGTTTTCTGAAAAGCACAAAGACTGTAAATCTATAATTATCCCATTAGTTTGAATCTTTTCTTTACAGAAAGTCCAAAGACGTCATTTTTAGTTTCTTCCTTCGCCAACTTTGTGTTTAGAAAATAAAGACCAGTGTGGAGTTCTCTGCAGCAACGCGGTGAGCAGATTAACTGCTGACCGGCAAGGGTGCCAGGATTGGGTATAAAAGGAGCATTCGCCAAAGACTTAGTGTTTCCAAGCAGGAAGGTGCCAGCGCCAGTGTTTCCAAACAACAGATTACAAACACCTTCGCCCTCAGAGCATTTACACAGCAGAATACTGGGAAAGAAAAAGTGTGTTAAGGCTAAAGACAGAAAGCACTGGTCAGGCCGGGAAAAACGTCATGATAGCATGATCACATGGGTTCAGGGAGACTTTGGGCACACAGACCACCGCTGGATCCAGCACTGCAACTTGAAACTGGATTACAGAGCGCAGGAGACTAAATCCTGGCTGACAAGTTCAAGTTTAAGCTGCTTCCTAGAAACTCAGCAGCAGTGATAGTATGGAGGAGAATGGGAGTCCTCTGAGGATATCATCTGTGTGAAGGTAGCACTGGTTCACAAGAAGAAAATAGGACTGGGCAATAAATCGATTTTATCGATAAATCGAATTTGCTATTTATGAGGATTGAATTTTTTGAAAATCGAGATTTTCTTAGCCGGAAACATTTTGCCGACGTTGCCTTCCCTCACCTGTACAACTGTATGCGTGAAAGTTATATTTTCATTGTTTACAGTGGCAGGGCCTGCCAGCTTGTTTTACAAGTTTG
>JAVQJG010131252.1:0-22060 GCA_036024015.1 Craterocephalus amniculus | reverse complement strand
AAAAATACAATTGATGATGCACAAGTTTGGACACATCACCAGAAGAAAAGTTATTTTAAAATTGAATTGATAAAAGCATTTGCTGGCACTTCCAACAATTTGGATACAGATGTTTACTTTCCCAAACAAATGATGTGACAGCCGAATTGATTTTTTTAAATGTCAATTAGTAATCAAAATTAGCAATGTTTACATGGACACAAGTATTCAGATTAAAAGCCTGGTCAGAATAATAATGCTCCATGTAAATATTGCTGTGACAGACATAAATACATAAACAGACAGGAAGCAGCTGTTTTTTCATTTCTACTGCTGGTCCTGGAAAATCAGACAAAGATACCGTAATGTGGCCTATTCAGTTTAAACATGACGCATGTTAATGCATGTCATGAATAACTATTTCCTTTATTCCTTACTCGCCAACTTATTAAAAGGCAAAATTGTAGCAGGGAGCCCAGAAATCCCCCAAAACAAAAAAGCGTGCTCTTCGCAAAAGCATGAGGAATAACAGAGTCTGTCGCTGTGGCCATGGATCACAAATGTGTGATAATGAGATAATTAGTTTGTGGTCACACATTAGTTACATGAGAATTTATGACTACAACATGTAATGTAGATGATGATTACTTACATTTTAAAATGATTGAATTTTAATGTTGAGATGAATAATAATGATGCAACTGAGCTTGCTGGGATTGTAACAACTGTGTTTGATTTACACAACTCAATGATTAGCTCCACCACTTTATTATTCTTCACAAAAATGGGCAAAAGTCTGGCTACTCTGAAGAAAATAGAGAGACCAAACCTGGGGAAGGGAGAACAATGGACATAAAACATCAATCATGTGGTCTGTTACACTGATATTTGGCAATCTATTGGGATTAAGTGTCATAATTAGAAAAAATAACTTAATTGGGGGCTTAAAGGACACGGTTTGAAACAAATACATTTTTAGCAAGCTTTGGTAACGTACGGCTTGATTCAATCATTTTAGTCTTGTGTGTTCATAACTACACAACATAACACTTGGCCACACACTAACATCTCATTCTCATACAGTATATACATAATCTGTGGCCATGCAATAGAAATCATTATCTTCCAGTGTCACTAGACAAGGTGCAAAGAGAGCTGCAAACACATAAAAAATCAATGACCACATAGCTGGAAAAGAAAAACACTTGGAAGTGTACAAATATGATAAAGATGCAGCTGACAAAGACCTTGTGCGAAAAACAACAGGAAATAAAATTTAACAGAATACAAAAAGAAGTTACTAAAAGTTACAAAGTAAAAGGTGGAAATAAAAAGAGATCATTTGTGAACTCGAACAAAAATATAAATACAGAAAAGTAGCAAAACCTAAGGACCATAACACAAGAACAAAGAAATAACACAGGCTCATACCAGAAATGTAGTCAAACAAAGGACAAACCATCTTATTATCAGTCCTCTATCAGTAAAATCTCTCATTTTGTCATTGCTATCAACCAGACACACACATTCACACACAAACACACTAAACAGTGGCCTGGCTTCCAAACCACATATAAGTAAAAAACTGATCCTGCACAGAACTACATGAAGCTTTTCTTTCCTAATGTGTACACACACAAACACACTCATAGCATCCTTGTCTAATCAGTTGCTGTGATTCTTCTTGTATATTTACTGGCTTCATTCGACAATTAGCTTTAGCCAGAGAAAGCCTGCAGTCAGCAGAACAGCTGTAACAGGCAAACCCACAGTCAGGACCTTTCCCTTTACTGCCATGAGAGCTAGCTCTGCGCCTGTCTGTGTGTGGGTCTGTGTGTGTGTATAGTGTAAGCAGTACATTTTTAATGTGTGCCCATTTATGCTTACATTAGGTTCGGCTGTATGTATTTGGTGCTGTACATGCTTTACCGGCTCACAATTATTAATCACGTTCTTACTGGAAAAAAGGAAAAGCTGCATGTTTACTGTTTGACAATTCTTTACAAGTACGTAATCACAGTCATTCATTGTGGAAGAGATCAGCTGATTAGAGAAAAAGCGTGTGTGTTGATCTTACGTATCTTAGTATCTGGGTTTACTTAAGTGCTATTAAGAAGTCTCAGTGATTTTTCAAAAATCAGAGAGACGAAAAGCAGCTGCAGAACACAATATGGACAAATTATAGTGAATATGCTATGGATTTATTCATGAACTTAGCAGGTCACACACATATTTACACACATGAACACTTTCTTTTTTTGTATTTCCAAAGAATTTATAATTTACTTTTTGTATTTTCTCCTATTGAATTCATTTTATCTAAATCTGTGTTTGGTCCTGTGTCATTGACTTTATGTTGAATCCTATCCTGGAACCTAACCATAATAATTTTGGCCTCCAACACATCGCGTCAGAGTTTAAACAAGGTATTTTGGTCCCCATGTAACCACCTGACGCTACTATTACACACAAATTGAAGCCCTTAACACATTTCAGTTCCACCATGTGGCTATAAATGGTCTTGTCTACACACTTGAATCCTGTGGCATGTTAGTCATGATCACAACCTCACACTGAAATGCTAGCTTGATGCTGAAAGGTCACACGGGGCAGGCCTGGTCCACCTCTGTTACGCCTCCTATGCCAGCTCAGAGCTGTATCAGAGATGGCTTAACTTTGACCCCCCCTCCAACAATGAAGACACATGAGTGCTAGCTTGAAAAGGTTTGTGAAAAGGCCCGCGTATCGTCACCTCTCTGATTTCGCAACTAAGATTTAAAGCAGGGACCTATCTGTTGATTTGTTCAGTATAACAGAGCTCTTTGTAGTAGTTTAGCACAATCTCAGTAGAAAAATGGCTTTGGACTACAAACTCCTTCATGTTTCAGATTGCTCATATAAAAGAGGAGGGTGGTTTGATTTTTACTGTTCATTAGACTTATATGTAGAGGTGAAGAAATCTTCTGCTTTGTGAGTGGGTGAATTGTGATGTCTTTTAAACACATGAACACCTACATGCTGCTGCTATAGATTTCTGTGTATCTTATCTTCCCTCTGAACTCTCTCTGTAAGTTTCGCTTGCAGACTTGCTGCCTAAAAGTCCTCTGAGAAATAAATGAAATATTTTGAATGTTTAACTGACTGAAACAGATAATTTAATCACAACATGAGAAATATAAACACAGACACAGTGGCTCTTTGTCTCGCTGCGTTTCAGTGTCTAGTTCAATTTATTGAGCAGTAAAGTATGGTTAAATTCCCTTCAACCAAAGGTAATTAGATCATTTGTTCCCAGAGTTGGACTCTTAAGCAATAAAAAGCCTCTCTCACCTCTTTTGATAATGAAGTGTGTGTGTGTGTGTGTTCATGCGTGTGTCTCACAGCTGAGATGTTAAGCAGCTGGTGCACAGTAGATGAAGAGGCTGTGCTTGATGTGATGTCCTGCAGGAGAATGCTGCTATCTCTGGCTGTCTGACACTCTGATAGAGAGGGAGAAACCCCCACATTCATTTCCTTCATATACTGTGCAGAACATAAAGTGCTTTTACCATTCTCCTTCCCTAATGTGCAGTTTTGAGAGTTCAAAGCAGAGTCCATAGACCTTATTGGTTTAAATATAAAACGTAATCCTTTAACAAAGACAGGAAGGCATATTAAGGATTATTTTTTAACAACCAAATTTTTTAACAAACTACGTGTAAAAAAGATGGTATGCTTCCTGACTTCATCCTCAGACATGTGGCATTTCCCTGCTGCTTTATTTCTGCATTAATTTCATTAGGAGACTAGCTGAAAGTTTTTGTACTGCAGTTCAGTACAGAACAGTCTTCCTACTGTCTCTTTTATTGCCTTTTACCTCTTTCAGGTCACTCATTTAAAAGGTTCAGTGCTTATCCTCCCTCAGTCTGCAGCTATCTAAGGTTTATTCTGCGAAAAGAGAGTTTTTTCTCTCCACTGTCACCAAGGGCTTGTCTAAAATTGATTGCTCATCTGTGATGACAGTTGTGAATTGTACATATACAAATATCTACAGTTTTCTGTAAATATATTCATACCCTCCTATTTAGGAAAAAGATACATTTTTAATATTAATTCAAATAACTGGAGATTGGAAACAAACTGGACTTGAAACTGTATATTATATACACACACACGCACACGCACACACACACACACACACACATACACACACACACACACACATATATATATATATATATATATATATATATATATATATAATAAATAAAATTGAATGTTTGGGTTTTTTTTAGTTGCTTGAAGATATTTATCCTGACATAAACGAGACTTTTAGCCTTTTAGGACTATTTTACAATAAAAGTTAGCCAAGACATTGTGAGACTTCCTGGTGCTGCTGACACCCAAAAAAATATCTAAAGATGTTAACACATATTTTTCTAACTCTCAAATGTAAGATAAAACCAACTTTTCAAAACAAATTTTCCAGTAATGTTATTGTAAAATTGGGGTCAGCCCAGTTACATGCTGACAGTGACTTAAAAATCAGAATCTGCTTACTTCACTGTCTCTTTCATCTGTTTCTTCTTTCTTTCTGTGTAATGTTTCTTCTCACCTCCCAGGCATTTATCTGAGCTAACTTTATCTGTCACCCTCGACGTTCCTTTTTGTCTCACTGGCTTTGCTTCAGTGTACTGATTTATGGGTTAACAGGCCATTTGGCTGAAAGCACTGAGCTATGTCTTCCTCTTTCACTTCATCCTCCTTTGTTATATTTTTTCTACTCAGTGTTTCTAGTACTTCTTTGTTCTTTTTTTGTTATTCCCATAGACAGCCCCCTTTTTTCTTTTTTCTCTTCTGTCTTCTTTTATTATGACAACTTCTCTTTTGAGCCTCTTGAGCTTACAGCAAATTAAAGATGCGGCAGTGATACATCATAACAGCTTCCAGAAAGGAAACTACCACTTTTCTTTTTTTTATGGCATTTTTCATTTCTCTTTCAAGCTTTTCTTTCTGTTTCATAAATTATAACTGCCTGTGTATGTAGCAGATGAAAAAGTGGAACAAAAAATAAAAAATCAGATTATGTGAGAACGAATTCATGGAAGAATCAAGTATCGTAGATGGTCCTGAAGTTATTCTGTTCTTACCCCAAATTATGATATACTGTTGTACAACTATGTCAGCATTTTATTGACATCTTGCTTTGAATTGGTTTATCGTGTTCAGGGCTGTTTGCATATCATGAACTGTAAAAAAAAAACAACCTTTGATGTTTTCAAAGAGACCAAGACACACATTTCAGTCCACAATCTCTGATTAGCTTTCATTTAGCCTCTTCACCTGCAAGCACTTTGGAAATGTGAAGTACAAACTCTTTTCCTTTTCTTTCTTTGTTTTCCTCTGCACCTGTGCCAGCCTATTTGAAGTCTTTTTTCATCAGGCAGTCAAATTTACTGCTTTGATAATCATCCGGTAATCAGCATCAGTGAACTGCAATGGACCAACCTGGCTGCCACTAAAAAGAAACCCATAAACAACCACACTTCTCTTTCATCCTTTTCCTCTTTTCAGGTCAGAATAAACCTTCAGCAGTCAGGTCTGATAACGAACCACATGTGGTCAGACAAAAAATGCTGGTTTATTAATTGTAACAATGTGAAAAGGGATGTATTCAGCTTTGTAGCTGCAGGAAAAAGGCTGCACAGACATTGGATGCTGCGTGGGACCAGCATTGTTCAGCAATAATCCAGTATTCATTCATTCATTCATTTTCTGTACCACTTAGTCCAATTCAGAGTCAGAGGTTAATTTAGTTCACATTCCATAGATTCCTCTCCATATAATACATTTCTTTGCTGATGGTGAAAAGATTCCCAAAGAAATCCAACATAATCTTATGTCATTAATGACAAGTTCATAGTTCATTTTAGAGGGGAAAAAAGGATTCAGATCTGTTGTATTTATTGTGACATAGCTGCAGGAAGAGCAATATTCAAAACGTTTACTGAAATTAGAAATGATTGAAACTAATCAGAAATTCCCAAATCCTTCACTCAGATCAGTATTTAAGTCGGGTCTTAAACTCTTCAACTCCTCGAAAGTTTACCAGCTCATTTTAGAAATTTAGCTGAAGGCAGCATGGATCAGATCATGTTTTCAAATATAATTGAATTTAAAAAAAAAATTAAAACCATGTGAGTTACTGTAAGCTGTACTGTAAACAGATAGCCGTGATAGTTGTTGCTAAATTCAATGCGAAAGACTCAGTTTTACAGTAACTTCTCCATGTTATTATTATTATTATTTTCATTTTCATTATTATTTATTTTTATTTTTTTTATTATTATACCCTTAGACCATCATACAGATTAATTAATTATCAAACATAATTCCTCATTTAACATTAAATAATTCACCAGTTTAGGATTAGCTTTTTTCCAAAAAATGACAAGGAATGCGCTACATTACCATTCTAAATACATTATAAGCATCCCTTGTGAAGCACAAGGGTACAGTTTTATTGTTAATGCTGTTTGGTAAATATCAATATTTAGATTGTTGGATGAATAAAGCAGGAGATCTGAAAGTTTTCACAGAAAAAAAACTGTTAATTATTATAAAATGCACAACTTAGACTCTGGGTCACAGATGGAGGGACTTGAATCTCATGAGAAAATGTCATGTCCCTTTCTACAGAGCAAAATGTTGAAGATGCTCTGAGAAAGTTGCGCTGGTTGATTAAAAAAAAAAAAAACTGCTTAGCACATTCAAGAACCGGATACTGCTGGAAAACTTCAGTCTGCTGCACATCCCCATAAACGTAGAATCTGCTGTCCAAGAAAAAGTTCAGACGCCAAAATCAACACTTTCAAGCTTGGCTACACTTTACAGATGAGTACAAGAAACAGTCTGCTGGAGGAAAGTTTATGGTCATATGAGACATAGATGTAGACATTTGGCTAGATGACAAGGTATATGTCTGGAAGAGTGAAGTTGAGGCATCCATCCCTAAAAACTGCACAAACTGTTAAGCATGGTGATGACAGAATAATGCTGTGGGCTGTGGGGATGTGTGCTGTGAGTAGAGCTGGTACATCGGCAAAAAGTGGATAAAATAATCATGGAGAAAAGATTTATGATAATGGATAAAAATGACTTTCTGGAAAGGTTTTCTCAAATTCCTGACTGAAAAATACATGGATTGAGATTTGTACAAGAGAAACATTATTAACAAATATGCTCAAGGATTGAATTATTCTCTGAACATTCTATTATCCCACCAGAATTCTGCCAGAACTTTTCAGGCGGGTGCCAAAAGCATCTGGGCTGAAGGACATTCAAGCAAATATTTATACCTGCATCTGTTTTTGACTGGGTATTACCAAGTTCAAACTTGCAAACCAGAATTGTAAATTTCCTCATACTGTTTTGTTCTTACATTCAAGCATCATCTGAAACAGCTATTGAAGCAGCAACCTTTCACAAAAAATGTCCTGCTACCAAAACTCCAATGTGTCCAGCTAGTCCTGAATGCCTTCTGACTAAGTAAGAATACAAGGGATTTTATTTATATTGCAAACAAACAAACAAAATAGCATCAATCTTCAGCCTTTGCTTAATGGACAGTTGAAAAAAATAAAACTTTCAAAAATGGAGGTGTGTTGACATTCACAAACATCGCAGATCAGGCATTTTACTTCTCAAATTGCATCTGTTAAAACAGCAAAGCGTGGATATGTTTAAAGAATTGTGCAATTGCTTAAATCTAACTAATTCCAATCAAATAATTCTAGCAGACCTACCGATGGTATGATCATAAGTGATAGTCAGAACAGCCTCTTTAAAGCTATGAAAATAAACAAAACTTACCAAGAATCATCACAAGTCATCATAAGTTTAAAAAAAATCACAACAGGGATTATTTGTGCTTCTTAGTTTGCAGTCTTGCACTTTTAACTTTGCAGTGCCAGTGCAGCTAAATGAGAGCTGAACTCTCAGCAGTTGTGTCAGCAGACTTAAGGAGGCTGACTGGTAGATAATGGCTGTCATTAGGCTGTTATTAGCGCTGTCAGAGCTGTTTGATGTATGGCTGTGAAGGATGATAGAGCACACAGCAGCGCCTCACGAACCAGGTGTTTCTGTTCCATTGACAAGGGGCCTGGAACATTTTAGGCATTTCTATCCTGAAGCTCTTTTTACTTTTGACCACAAGTTGGAATCAGAAAAGTCTTTTAACTCCACAAACCTGTCATAAATTGCTCGCTGGACCATGATGAATATCACCTGCTCACGAGCTGCCTCTTAGGAGGTGCACTCTTGTGAAATTATGTCATTAGCATAATAAATGTCCCAGACTTGGATTACTTAATAAGTTGTTATTCTCTATGGGTGTTTCATTGTAACAAAAGAGCAAGAAAAACACAACTACAGAGGTTACATGGCTGATGTTCTCTGGTAATAAATTTTGCAACAAGTCTGGACGATAGACATAAAATTTGATTTCATTTCATTTTCAATATAAGAAAGCCAGTAAATGCATCAAGTTGCCTTATAATTTCACAGTGGCAGTTTTCTTCATCTTAGTTGTTCTTGCTCATTCTGACCCGGGTTGGTTTGTAGTTTTTTTTTCATTAGTGGACATGACAGCACAATACTGTATGAATCAAGTTGTACTGATTTTGCACTTTTTTTTGGTCACTTTCTGGTAGATGAAACTCAACCACAAACTGACACACACTTGTTTCAAACAGATATTTTTGTCTTCCACAGAAAGGGTTCTGGGCTTCAGACAAATTTGGAGCAAACTAAAAACACAGCAAGCCATTTTTTTATTCATTTAGCTTTTTTGTGCGTCATTGTATGTACACTGTGAAGGGAGGACAAGTTGCACATGGTGGCAGGAAACAGTGTAATTACAATGTCATTATTTTTTTATTCAAACACATGAAAAATGCCAATATATAACATTCAAAAGTCTGTAGTGAGCTGGTGAACTTCCCAGGCTGCACCCTGCCGTTCACCTGAGAGCAGCTCAGCTCCATTATTGTTGTAGCTACTGTGAAAGAGGTAAAGAATAGTACTGCAAATCTGCTAGATCAATGAGATCACAAATTTACAGGAAAATGGCAAGATCACACATGATGTCGTCTTTTTAGGTGAGAAAAACATGAATAAACAGGCTGCATGTAAACATAAGACGTCAGCCACTGTTCTTTTCCTGGGCCCTTAGATCCTTCCTGATGAGTGTTACTACCACTAGCCAAATGGTTTATTTTGTCCACAGGTGCAACTGGGTTTCTTGTTGTCATTAATTACATTGTTCAACTTGCAGTGATGTAATGTTTACATAGTTTAGCTATTGCAAACCTGCACAGGAGACCTATTATGACAAATACCAGATGCTTTACACTGTCTGATTTCTATTCTGTTCCAACTGAGCTGCTAAGATTTGCGTGTTTCTGGAAATGTGCCTGGTCAAAAATACACCTGGTGTAAATAGAAATGGTGCATTTAATAAGTGGAAAGCCATGAAGAGGAGCGGCTGGGACACCTTTTTTTTTTTTACTGTCAGGACACATCTGACCAAGCGACAACCTTTAGCGGAGAAATGTGAGGCCTATGTGGAAGCGCCAAAAATTGCGCTCCCCCTCATCCGCTAGGGTCTGGTTCCAAAAGGGAGTAAACCCCCATAGACTCCTGTGTTAAAAAAGGCCAACTTCACAGCAGAGTTAAACATGTTTAGACATTTTAGAATCTGGTTAAAAAAAAACATTTTAAGTTCAATAGGGCAAGTTTAACTTCATCGCAACTGTGGAGGGACAGAATATTTTTAAATCACTAATTTGTTTAGATATAAATATTGAAATTAGTTATCATTAGTATAACTTAATCTGATTTCCTGTCTAGTCCTATCTGAACTGCTGAGCTTGATGCATTCTGGATGCATGCTTAGTCAAAAATGGTGTCTATATTTATAGGAAAGACACAGCGAGGCGCATCGTGGATGCATCTGACAGACACTGCAGCGCACCCGGTGTGAATCACCCTGACTTAAAATGAGGGCAACTAGCTGCATGTGCAGAAGCTGCATGGCAGCCAGAAAGCACCCGGTGAAAATATGTATATGTATGTATTCAAAATATTGCTAAAAACCCAATAGTTATGTGATGTTAGATGTTTTAATGATAGCCTTTGTTAATCTATTTTCATAATTTTCTTTGCATATTGTTTCAATTAGTTTTTTATTTCAAGGTCCCTGGATAAAATGTTGAACATGTATAGCTATTTAAAATCTTTTTCGTACAATCAGTTTTACTGCTGCTTATGTATAAAACTTGTCAGACAAATAGCGAGTAATTTCTCCCTGCTGAAATGCAGGGAGATTGTAACCCTGTCAAACATGTTGCCTGTGGTAGTTAAATTATAATTTAGTGGCTGTATTTTTCTTTTTTTTAATCCTCAAACTCATAAGCAACATAAACAGGCTTCCAACTCAGCTCATAATGAGGCATACTCTAAATTTATGGCTTCACTCAATATAAAACCTCATATTTTTCTAAATTCTTTCAACTGACATTTGACTTTAAACTGTGGTTTTAGCTTTTTTTTAAAGTGTCCTTTCACGCTTGAGGACGACGCTCAAGCTGCTATAAAACGGGCGTAACTTTCGATATGCATCTTGAGCTTTGAGAGTTCTTTTCTCCGTCTTATCCTGACAGATTTCTTTAAGTCATTGCTGTCTTTCTTTCTTTGTCTCCCTGCAGAGGGTTATCATGGGCAACCTTTGACCACATCAAAGCATTGTGCTGCAGCAGCCGCGGTTGATAGCCAGGCTGTGATCTAACCACAGTGGCTTTCCTGTTTCTCTCGCCCAGCCTCTCAGGCACGGCTCCATTTGAAGTCAGTCATTTGGCAGAAAACTAAACAAGCCCCCTGTTAACTACCTCACTTTCTGCTGTTTACAGACCGTCTCTCTTAAAAACCACAAACTGCTGCAGAGGCCGCAGAGCCCCATGAAATCAAACTGTGACTGAGTGAGTGGTAAAACATGAGCCAAACACATTTTCACTCTGCTGTGGCTGGTAAGGACACACACTCTGTTTAATTTACTTATAGCAACGATTTTTTATTAACGCTCATCCTAAAGAGGCTGTCACTACTTTTTACAATAAAAATTGTTTAAAAAATCAGTGTATGATGATTAAAAGTCCCAAATCATGAAAAATAGTGGATCATTTGAGCTGCTATAAGAAACCTTACACAGTCGTCTCACTTTCCTGTTTTTCTTTTAAGCTTTAAGTTCAAAGATCTGCCTCAATTTGCCGTTTTTGAAGCTTGCTACTGTATCAGTCTTGGAGCTAAAATGAGGGTAAAGCAGCTTCAGAAACGCCACAGCGTTTGTAGTTTCAACCTGACCAAAGTTTATGACCCCGGCTTAAAAATTTGATTTGTGATTTCCTGAGCCCTGAGAAAGAACATTTGCCACCAGTGACCGCATGAGAAACACAAATACAGAGAAGAATTTGAACAAATGGAGAATCTATGTTTCATTCAAGGGGGTTGGGGGTTACTCTGCTGCAAGCCAGCTTCATCATCTAGACACAAGACAGCTGTGGCTCTGGAGTAAACTCTGATTTTAGCCATTTTGCTTTTATTTACATATTCCTGCTTTTGTCTGCTTTTTATGCAGCATTCAGCCTGCAGGCTTTAGTGGTTCTGTCCACTGTGCATTTCTATGTTTCATTAAAATATGGAAAGTCTCTTCTTCACCATACAATCTTTATGCTTTGGATATAACTTTCCATCATGCATGGACCAAAAGACCGGTGCATTTCTCAATAAGACAATGCAGAGAAGACTTTACAGATATTTCACAGCTTTGCCACCTCCCATTTAAGATCCATGAAGCGTTTGTTTTAATGTAATCTGGGTTATTAATACAAAATGTTTATAAGGAGGAAGAAGAAAGGACTGGGAAAGAAGTCACAGGAATCATCACTTGAAGTCCAGTTTGGAATGATTTAGACCTCCTTGTATTCCATTTTGGTTAATTACTATTTTACATTTCTTGATTCCTGATTATTAAGTTGAATCATTTAATAAGCTGCTCTTTTAACCTGCTGTGAGTTTTACCTTTTACATTTTCTTTAATCTTGAGGAGCATCCAATGTAACATAAAGCCAAAAAACAGTAGATAACAAAATATCAACTTTACCTTTCTGCTCTCAGTGTGCATGGAGATGAATAACTTCCTTTTTATTCTCTAAACTATTGGATTAAAGTTTAATCATTCCAACTCTGAGATATGAGATCCAGCAGATAGCCTGAGGTTAACAAGTAACTGCTGTTAAATAAAAACAATAGTTGCTGCTTTGTAGGAAAAATATAAGCCATTTACAGTTTTCACAGACATTTACAGTGTTTTTTTTTTAATTGATGATTTATTCCTGATTTGTTTGGTCTTTTATAATAACTGTTTAAGGTCTGTATTCATTTTTGCAATGGTATTTTTAGGTAAGCTAACATTTACTGAAAATGAAATTAGATTTCCAACTGGATATGCAACAAAAGAAAAACTTGATTATCTCACATTAACAGAAACCTTAAACAAATCACAATAAGATATTACCTCCGGCTCATGAGGGAGCTGATATTTGTTTAAGGAATTTTACTTTAACCGGCTTTAAATCCTCTGTGATTTGATTTTGTAACTCTTTGTAGGGACCATAGAAAAAAAAAACAAGGGAAGACAGAAGGACAAATGAAAAAAGAAAAGATAACATTATGTTTCATCTGACTGCATTAAAGCTCCGGCTCGAGGACGGTGACAAACTGAACTGATGCTCTGAAAGAGAGATACTGATTACCTAATTGTCGGCTGACCCCGTCTGAATGTCGAAGGTGAAAGGTCACCCTCTGTCTCCTGTCGGGATGCTGCAGACCTCAGCTCTGGATCTGACCCACGTCTCCTCTGAGATTTAGCTGTGTGGGTGGTAATCACACCCCCAGCTCACACACATGCTTGCACGCAGGCACATATATGCACATTAACCCCGCATATACACACAGGCATTCTCGCACACAGCTTGTTAAAGTGCCGGTAAAATCTCAATGGTCTAATCCAGCAAAGCACTCTGACAGATTAACATCTTTCCAGAGAGTACTTCAGTCCCTCTCTCAGCTACTACAATAAAGAAATTAACTGTGGCGGGCACCGGGAATAAAGAGAATCTTACACACTCCATTTACACTGGAATGTATCTGAACCCATGCTGCGTTCAAATGTAAGCTGAATGGATCTGCATCAAACTGTTGCAATACAGAAATCTGGCTCAAGGACTGGTTTTTATTTCCTCAAGCTGCACAGGTGTAGACTGATCCTGCTGTGTTTAACGGGAGTGAAGAAGAACAATGACACTCCCCAATAAGCTGAACAAACTCAGAAAAGAACTTAAAAAACAAAGTAGAGAAAAATTACAACCTTGTTTTGCATCTGCCTTCATGAAGACAAAAATCATCATTGTTTACTTTGGATTTACATAAAGAAACAACCATTTTTGCTCAGCAGCTATGAGAGCATTAACTTCCTTCAAGTAACTCGGCAAGTGTCCAATCCCACGAAATCTGTGACTGGTTGCTTTGGGCTGTTGCAACAAATGGAGGAAAGAGTCATGACACTACAAAGCTACAGATCTGTTCACTGCAGTCATTGCTCTGCAAGGATTACGCTCTTCATATCACACAGAAATCACATGGCAGGAGTCTGCTCTTCAAACATTAGAGGAAAATGTCATTTTAACAAAAGTAGAAACCATTGATCTGTAAGATGAATATAAGAGCAGCTGGAGATGCAACAGCATTAAAAGTCCCAAACACAATAATCAGCAATATTTGCTCACTAATGCAGGAATCTCTATATGTATCTATTTGTGTGCAAGTTTTTTTTTTCACCAACAGTTTATCTGATCATCTTCAGACTTAGTAGAAGTATTTCTGGAGACCTCAGGAATTCCAGAGCCGAGTCTGAAGTAATTATGGGTGAGTGCTTCTCTAACATGGGCTTAGAGTTGTAATTAACACTTCCCTAATTGCTTGTATACAGTCTTACAAGTGCCAACATTGCAATGAGTACAAGTTTACTTTTGATTACATAGCATTTGTGTTCATCTGGCATGCTGGGGGTAATTTGTAGAGAGGGAAGCCACCGGTCTAATCTGGTGCTTGTTTCCCAGCCATGGCTCTACATATGAGAACAATCTGGATTTAAACTGTTTTGTGATTACAGGTGACAGAGAGTGTGTTTATAAAGTTCTTAAATTCTGCACATTTTGACTGATGAAGTAGCAGCCGTCCTGATGCATTATGAACCAAAGCTTTTAGTGTGGATGCTGGAGAAACTGCTGGAAGGAATCTGTAACTGAGGTAGAAAAGGCCGGAACAAACAGTTGGCTCATAAACAGGCCACAATGTGTTTACAGGTACATAATTATGTTTGTAAAACTGCTTTACATGCTGTGGTGTTAAAATCAGATTATTTCCTCGTTTGTACACTATTTCAGCTCCTCTTCTCTCCCTCTGTCATTTTAACTCTGATCTCCTTAAGGGCCCTGTCTTTCAATACCAGAACTCTATGTGTGCAAGACAATACCTAAAAATAACTTTCATTTGAGCGGTTTACAGCACAACAATCTCATTTTAACTGAGTGGATATTGATAGTTTAATACATTAACTTGGCTCAGGGTGCCAGTAAAGCATGCACAATACTTTGCACCTTAACATGAAGGCTACAGTAACAGCCAGACAAAACAACTATTTAAAAAGCTTAAGCTTCATAAGTTCAGGGTTCTAAGAAGTTTAAGGTTATTTCCAAAATGTTTACAGTATCAGCAACTTTAACATGATGTGAGTTTGGATAATGTGGCGAAGTTACAAATTTTTCTTGTCATCACATTTCTTGTTGCATGGCAGGTGCAGCCAGCATGTTCAGCAGGCTGCATCAATCTGCTGCTCACCCAGCATTCCTTTGGTAAGAATTATGATTCAGAAACACAAGCATTATTCATGCAGCAGCTCTCATCTGAAACGTGGAGCGACTAATGATGATGAATGGCCGCTCCTTCCTTTTGAAAACGTTTTCTTTTTGCTAATCTCATTTAATGGATCAACCTCACCTGCTGCAGCTAAATCACTTCAATCTGCAAATCAGCAGGAACTCGACTGAAGGTTTAACCGTCAGGGGATACGAGGGGGTACAAAAAGGATTTAGGCGGAGGTTGTGTGGTCTGTATGTACGCCGCAGAGGTTCCTTTGTTACGTCATCTCACTTCTATCTTTGGTCACTGCTGCTGCACAGAGCTCATATGGACGTTAGGATTTGTCGGTGTAAAAACTATTATTCATGTAATAACTATGAGAGATGATTAATGACAGCTCAGTGAGTAATGAGTTTTTCCACGGGGGTGAAGGAAGTTGACAGAGCTGGTTGAGGAGTGTCCATCATTCATGACAGTGGTTGGCTTTTCTGGCATATTTGGATAAGAAAGGAGCACATCATCTCCAAAACTAAAACTGTACCAGTAGATGAAAGCAATGAACCAAAACAATAGCGGAGAATTAGCTCTTTCCATTTTTTTCTTAAACAAAAACCAGCCGGTGTCGGATTATTTGGGTGGAAAAAGTATAACTACATTCCTGGTTTCAGTAGATAAAACTGTTTCTCTGAAAAGGAATAAATTCTTGTTGGAATTCTGTATAATTGTCCACTTTAGCCGAAATTATTCAGATGCAAGATCTTTGGAGGATTTGTTGCATGTTCTACTTGTTTCAAATCACCCACAACACTGTAATGACATTGAAATCTGGATTTTAACAGGGCTTCACCCTCCATTGCTTCTTTTTTGCCCGTTTGGAGGATTATTAACATGTTGAGCTTCAGTTCAGACTTTTTCCATGGATGTACATTTATTATTTCATCCTGTGTAGGAATAAGGTTTTATCGCTTGATCTTTTTCTGTACATGGGAAATGAGTCATTCAGAAAAAACAAAAATTGGAGAAATTTCTAAAAGTATTGGGCTGGAAACATCAGAGACTTTAGATCTTTGCATGATGAAACCACAGCCCTCAGAAGAGCAGATAACGGCACACCCACCTTCACAGAGGTTTAGATAAGACCATGTCTACCTGTCACTCAGAGGAGGCTCCAATCAGTGGCACCTAATCTGGAGACACTGATTGTAATGTAATGCTTCTAGTGTCTGACAAATGTGGGGATGTTCTAACTTGTGTCCATCTGATCTGTTATTTTCATTACTCATTTATGAAAATGAGAATAAAAGTGTATTTTGCTTTGTGCCATCTTCACTTTTCTTCAACTATGTAAATGTTGCTGGCAACATCTACAGAAATTACATCAGATGCATCAGATGCTTGGCCCGACATGGTAGTGCAGCAGGTAATATGTCTCAGCAAATGACTGGCAGTGACTGCACCGCACTCAGCTGCTAACAATTATACAGAATCAAAAAGTTTACAGTCAGGTCATATTTTTGGAGGGAGCAGGTGGGGGTGTCAAGATTAAAAAACAATTGTGAAGTCTCTTGACAACACACTGGAGGGAACATGGACGTGTTGCCTATATCTGACAGTTTTTTTCCTTTCCAGTGTTTAGTGTCCAGTTGCGAGAGTTGTGTAGCTTCCCTTTACTAGTCATAGTCCGACTCTAATCCGCCACAATTTCTTTAGAAAGTTGCCCACTCTAGTGCGATTTGCAATAGGAGGAGGTCCTCAGCTTTACTGTATTACCATGAATGCTGGAAATTGTTTTCAGGTGATGATTTCTGACATTTCTGGTAACACCAGGATCAAGTCGCAGTTTTAACTTAATTAAATCAAACATCTCAACATCCTTAAACACAACTTTGTACTACAGTACTCACGTTCTGTCTGATATCATCGGTCAACATTTATTTTACAGAGCCCAGTATTCTCCATTACCTACAGTGTGTTCCCAAAACTGACTGAACTATTTACCATCCAGCTGGCCTCTGTTGTACATAGTACTTATGTTTGTTTGGAGATTTGATTTTAAAACATTTTTAATGTGGAACTAAATGAGCTCCTGATTGCTTCTGCAAATATCTCCATGAATGTGCAAGCAGGTGATATCCCTGAGCTATTCACCGGAAACAGGTGAAAAAGAATCACTCTATTCTATTCTCACATTTTTTTTGTCATTTTCAACATTTTTTCTTGCCAAATGATTTCAGCAGTATCAGTTATATAAAGTTCTCAGAAATTGCTTTGTTACGAAAAGTGCTCCAGACCGCCACATTACAGCCAGTGAACCATTGCTGCTGGGTCAACGCTTCTTCCTCATAAGGATTTTGTTCGCAAAACAATAGTAGCAGCGATGGATGGTTTATGTAAAAGGTCTGATTTCCCACATGTACGCCGCATTTTCATGAGACAAAGTGATACAATTTGCTTTTACAAAGTTATTTGGGTCAGCACAGACACTGTTTCTTGTATATTCCTAAATAGCAAATGTTTTCCTAATAACATGATGACTCTTATTGTCTTTACACATGTCGTCTGGTGATGCTCGGTAACAAAGAAATTCTTTTTTTCATTCATATCTCATCAGTTCAGTGCTGTTTTGTTGGTTACATAGCTTGAATTCTTCCATTTGGTGGATTTTGTCTCACTTACTGATCACCAGTGTTTTAATGGGGAGTAAAAGGATGGAGGGAAGAGGTGGTGGGTGATAACTGCAACAGGATGACTGCATGATAATTTGGGGATAAAAATTATAAAGAGCAAACATTGCACTGTTTCTGCTCTTAAGAAAATCCAATAAACCTGTGATTTGTGGTCCCACACTGGTGAGAAGGGGCTGCCCAATCAAATTCATCACTGGCAGGTGAAAATAACTGGCCGCTCAACAATGCTCTGTGTCTTTCTGCAGCCTCAGCAGCACAACAACGGGGCCAACCATAAAAAGCAATGCAGTGAAGGAGCACCAAAGTGTTTTAAATTGCCGTAAAACTTGGAAACATATGCAGTGGGGAATAACCTTAGGTGATCTTTAAGATGAATTGCCTTCTACAGCGGGGATTTTTGCAGAAAAAGAAAAGTGATTATGGGAATGATGTTGTTCAATGGCTCTCGTTACACATTGCGCAGTCCACTGAAACCTCAGATTAGTTTAGAAAGAACAATAGTTTATCCGGATAGGAGCAAAGAAAACATAAACTGCTTTCTCCTGATTGAAACCAGCTGCCATTCATCCAGGCATATCCTGAAATCCTTAAGTATGACTTTTTAAAAGAGCTTTTTTGGCTCCAACATATAAACAGTCTCAAATGCGAGCACGCACATACAGTGCGCGAACAGATGCTGAGGCAGTTTCTCCTGTTTTGATGCATGTTTTCATGGCTGCGTTTCTGAACGTCCATCAAAGAAAAGCCTCCAAGAGAGGATATCCTTCAACACCATGAGGTAATGTGTCATTCTCTCCTGGTCTCTGCAGCCTCCAATCAGAGTTATTTTGATTGCACCACTGCAAATGCACCCAGTGACCACCCCCCTCAGACACAGGGAGGTTTTTTGGGGAAAACACTTGATTAGAAATAAAAGGTTCTGCTTTATTTATATTGTTTAACAAAGCCTTTCTTCCATTTTTTTCTTTCTTTTGCAACATTATCTCGAGGTCTGCACATGTGAAAGAAGTCAGTTTCTCTCTTACCTTCTGCAACCAGCGCGTGTTGTTCTCCATAGTGCTTTCCAGGTGCTGCAGTTTCTGACCCGGCCATTCACCTTCCACCGGCGGCGAGTCTCTCTGCACAACGCTCGCCCCTCCAGGAGGAGCTCCGTATTGTTCAGCCTGCGGCGATGATCCTCTACCCGTACACCCGTCCGTCTCCGGCAGGATGAAGGTGTAGCTGCACTGACCGTGTTGGATGCGGTGAAACCTCCGCCTCTTCTCCGCGCCACCTGCGCCACCATTTCCTCCTCTTCTCTGGCTTCTCCCGGCTCCTCCTCGTTCCGTGCCTCCTACCCCGGCCGCATCAGTGACAGCTGACAACGTCCAAAAAAGCAGAAGCACCAGCAACACCCGGCTGAGAGTTAAACCTTTCATGACAGTCTCTCTTTCACTGGATCAAAGTTGGGATTTTGCGAGCCTGAAAGGATCAGAAGACGATGGTTCACCAATTTGACCCCCCAATTCAACCTCAGGAGAACATCTGTCTGCAGCTCGGTCAATCCATGTGGTCAGATGATGCAGCCTCTTCAGGTTGTTCGAAATTTCTCCAAGTTTTGTTTTTAGTGTCGCTCACAGTTTAAAATGCAGCAACAGAGTATGACACCTGTTGACCTATCTTCACTTCTTTATCCTTGGTCTTAATTTTCTTCCTTATAATCAGATTTGTTGTGGGTGACCGGGTCCAAAGGCTGGACATGTGGCAGGTCTTTCATGCTTTAAGTACATTTCGCCTCTGTTTCTCGACAATGCACCAGGTGAAGTTCCAGATCCACCCGGGAGAAAGATGAGCATGGGAGAGCCAAATCAAGGAAATGAACACCACAAAAAAAGCAAGTTTTAAGACTCTACAAGAATAAAACCTGCATGGTGAGAAAGGCAGCCTTCTATCTCCAGATGTCCAGAAATAAAAGAAACCAGAATAAAGAGACAAAAATATTTTCTCCTCCCGCCCTCCTCTGGTGGCTCGAGCTTCAGAAAGTGGCTGACGAGAATTACTTCTGCCCACTTCTTATCTGGGGCTGGCTGAGAAAAAGGAGGAAGGAGCGAGGGGGGAGAGGAGGAGGGAGGGAGGGAAGGGGAGGAGAGAGAAAAGACCGAGAAAGAAGAGGGGAGGAGTGGACGGACGGGAGACCTGAGGGAGGTCTATTAGAGTGCCCTCTCTATTTGCAGGCAAAAAGAGAGGAGAGAAGAAGGGAGGAAGAAATGAGGTGCCAGAAAAAAGAAAAAGGGTAAGATTAAGGTGGGGGAGAGTAAAAAGGGGGACAGGCAGATAACAGAAAGAGAAGGCAGAAAAAGAGCTTTAAACTGTTGACACACAGAGGAAAGACAGACAGACATTGATAAAAGAAGAAAGGGATCTGAAAGAGGTCGTGTAGATGCTGTAATCTTCTTGCCTGGCTGATACTTCACATCTGAAGTTAATGCAGATGCCTTATATGGTCATTTACACTCAGCTGCCAGCTTGGAGCTGGAGAATCTAGTGTCCTCTAAATGCAGCCCTGCCCCGGGGCGACGTGGGGGTTAAGTGGACAAAACGGACCACGAGTCTGTGTATTTCAGGTTAAAAAACGCTCCGGCTGGTTCTGTGACAGGATGCGCCTCCTCACAGCCTCTCATCTGTCCCGCTGCGCTGCGCTCTACATGGAAACACATACAGAGATTAGTTCCAGCGAGATGGCTCTCTCCCAGGCTTATGAAACACAAGCTCTACATGTGCAGAGACAATGTGAGTTGCCAATTACTGAGTTTATTTGTGCAGTGATAAACTGTTCTGCAGAAGTCAACTGGCATGAATACAGATTCTTAAATTCTTTGATAAAGTCCCCGAGATTAGAGACACACTTACAGATCCGTGCACGCAGATAAAATCCCAACATGTGTCAAGAGCGATACATCAAGTGGAAGTAACAACACAAAGTTTTTGTGTAGGGGATTATGTTCATGCAGCATCTTCTGCAGGCCCCAGAGGACTTCAAGATAAAAAGCTGCTCTCATCATTTCATTTTTATTTATTTTGACATAATGCAATTTTATTTTCAGCCGGCCCTGACCTCAGTCTACTGTTACTGCTGCCGCATACATCTTCATTTTTGGCGGGTCCCAAGTTCCTCACTTAATGTCGGGCAATTGGTCCTTTGGGGGAGGCAGAGAGGTTAGACAGTTAATGACTTCTGCCCCGTCCAGAGATCATTCTCATGGGAACCAGGGTGGACACGGAGCCTGGTGCACGGGGCTGAAATGCATAGAGCTGACGTTCCTGCAGAAGTCCTCCCGCTGTATATTTATTTAGGGTGTTTTAAAAAGGGAAAAGTTTGTCTTGGGCTGGAAACAATATCCTGCTGTCCCCACTTATTTACTGCAGGAATGAACCAGAGAAAAAATATGTCACGGCAAAAAAAAAAAAAAAAGGAAGCTGTTACTGGAGATCTTCCCCAAGTTGACAAAAGAAAGTGCGAAATGTCAAAGAAAATAGCTGAGCTTCATGTGTCTGACAGGAGAGTGTGATGGGTGCAGCCTGTTATTAAATGTGGTTTCGTCCAGATGTCTATATGTCACACATTCAACTACAGGGGAGGCCACTGGTGTCATTTTTCAGTATAGTGGGCACTTGCAAAGTAATATGTGACAAACACAACTGCACTAGGACATGTGGTGACAAGGGTTTATCATACAGAGGTCACTGATAAGAATGAGGAAATATTTTGGTAGGAATGTGTCACCTATGAGCCAAGTTGTCTTCATCAGGGCTCCGCATGCATTATGACATTCAGTTATTAGAAAACTACACATACAGTAATATAAAGCTGATATTTATTACAGCTATTAATTCTATTTCAGTACCGATTTTCCAAGAAACACCAGAAACAGTCACTGTGATGTACAACATTTGGGTTTCAGCAGGAAAAAAAACTCAAAAGAAATTAAGGAGAGGGTTTACAACTTTGTCACAATTATAGCTCACCTCATGAATATTTTAGAAGACACTGCAGGCTTTAGCAGTACAGTATTTGAAGCTGCAGAAAGAGGAAAAAGTGGTTCATTGAAACATGACATTTAAATGTAAAGCTGATGCACTGCAATAATCCATATTCTATTTCATCCTTCCTGACCACCAGAGGCGGTGCTTCAAGCCCTGAATGTATCCATCTCGCGCATGCGCAGGTCGAGTGTTTATACCAACAAAGTCACATGTGACCCCTGATGGTCACCTACTGTATATCTTCCGGTGACATCAGAGGATCTGTTCCTTTTCATCTTCTCGCTTCGCAGGTGAACGCATGTCAATGCGTTAGCCCAGACTTAGTGGCTGATTCTGGACAATCTCGTTGCTAGTAG
>JAVQJG010131251.1:0-19498 GCA_036024015.1 Craterocephalus amniculus | reverse complement strand
TGTGTGTGTGTGTGTGTGTGTGTGTGTGTGTGTCATATGGCACATTATGTGGCAGATCTGTTTAAATGATGACTGGATGCTGTTTCCAGGAAAAAGCACATCTGTAATGATCGTTTCCGCTTATTCAATTCTTAACCTTATGTACCCTTCAGACTAGTTTTGCACTTCCAAAGAATTTGCAGTTATTTCAGAACAAGGAGTTTCGTCTGGGGAAATCAGCCTCCGGAAAACAAGAGGAATGATTGGTCAAATGCCTAGACATATTTTGATGGTGCATGAGATGATGGTGAGAGATATCTTCAAAAAACAAAAAGAAAAAAGCGATGCACTTTAAGAGCTAGACGTGGATTATTGACTTCTGAAAGTGCATTTAAAAGGGGTCATTGCTGATACTATTCATACAGTATTTCTCATGGGCACATAATCCAATGTTTAAGTGTTTGAAGAATTTGACCAAACAAAGAAATCTTGGAACCAGATAAGCCAGAAAACGCGTCTTTTGCACTTGAAAAATACTGTGCGACTTGTTCAACTCCAATCTGCAAACAGTTCTCAGTTGTAACTGGAAGGTTGTTCACCTAAAAATCTTTATAGATAAACCAGTTGTGGCAATAATATGACTTTTTTGCCAGTTTGAAAATCAGGTATAATGTAAACAGAAGAGAATCTGTGCAAATAAGATGTCAATACGTGTCATGTTTGCAAGTTCGTTCTTCATCAGTGACAATGCAAGGTTAAAGATAAATATGATGTTAACTCATTCTCGTTGATTACAGGTTATTATAGCAATCAGCAGCTTGTGATTGTCAAGGTTTTCTATGCCGCAGCTCCAACTGTGCACCGCAACATAGCTTACTCCCCCTTAACACACACACATAATTTTAAGTAGCCAGTTAATCAGATAAATTCTAGACATCCATCACATTGATATTTGCTAGAAGACTCCTATTAAATATTATGAGTCCTGATTTGTCAAGATGGCAATAAAGAACTGGGCCCTGTAAGTTTTGCCCACTTGTGTGATAGAAGTGTACATGCCTGTTTTTCTAGCAAGCGAATACCAGGCTGCTATCAACAGAACGCTTCAGTGCATCCACTTCCAAGAAAAACCAGGAAGTTAAGAGACTATCATGAAAAGAGTTGAGCATAACAACATTTAAATATGAATTATATCAGAGATAGAAACAGTCCTTGAAGCTTGCTCTGCTGCCTGCCTGCATTCTGCCAAGCAAAAAAAGCTCAGCCATTAATACATTTGAGTATCATGTGGATATTAACAAGATATGGTAATTTTCAGTGTGTGTGGTTATGTAAACATTTTCAACAATAGGCATATCACTAGGAGTGGAAAAATACTTTAAAGTCTCAGAGGGATGATAGGAGTGCCTGTATGGATAAAACCAGTAATGTCTGTTGATAATTGAAAGAGAACCCCTTTATCTTCGTGCCCTTGGGTATGCTGAGCAGTGTTTCAATGTGGCTGAGGTAAGGAGGAGGGAGGCTGAGGAGCTGAGGCACAATTACCTTGATATGTGGTTCAATTAAGCTTCAAACAAGAACTAACCACCCATGGCTGAAAGATGAATCTCAAGAGAAATGTTTGAATTTAGAGACGGATTTCTCAGCTAGACAGATGCTAGACAGCCACAAAATAGAATTTAGACATTTTTTAAGCCTGCATTACCAAAACACAGTCTAGAATAAAAATGTGATCCATCCTATCTGTCTCTTTTAAATCGCTCAGTTCAACGTGTTCCCAGATCACTGCAGTCCCTCTGTGGCTTTCTTGTGTTTTATCCCTGATGGTGCTGATATTCACAGATAAAACAGAGCAACGCTGTGAGGAGAGATAAGACTGGAACTAAGGAATGAAAGCAAAAGGGTCAGAACCTAAGAGTTCATGGGTAATCTCCACTTCCCAAGAAACCCACGGTCGTGCGAGCAAGGTGACCGACTGACTGGTCTCAGTGCAGATTTCACAGTAGGATCAAAGAGAAGAGGGATCAGAAAAGAGAGGGGAAAAATACATTAAAGGAAGGAAAGAGAGGGGGGGAATGCAAATGTGTGCAAAGAGTCTGCAGTGAAGGGGAAATAAAAGGAAGGTGGGATTGGAGCGTGACCCCCACAGAGACAATCACCAAATGAGACAGAGGGAGGGTACGGAGAAAAACAGAGAGAAACAAAGAGAGATTATTGCAAAGTATAAATCTGCTCCGCCTTCCATTTAGGTCACACTGATTGCATTTGTTAAACGTCAGATCGTTTCCTCCTGTAGTGGAGCCTGAGCATGTGTGTGTGTGTTTGTGTGCTTGTGTGTGTGTGTTCTGCACTTCCCCACATGAACAGTACTTACTGTCAATAGGTGTTGCTATTTTTCATTTCTTGCACTGCATGTGACTACAACACAATAACATAAAACTCAATGGTGATACAATTATTTTTTCTTTTTTCCCTGCCTCAGCTTTCCACCATAAAGCAACTGGCAGATTTTTACAACCTAATCCAATATCAGCACGTCAATGGGTAGCCAAATGTGCCAACAAAGTCAATATAAGATGCCCTGGTGGAGCTACAGGTCCAGAATAATTGACTAAAGTATTGAACTACTGAACTTTTTCTCAAAAGGTGATGGAAATTAATCAAGCTCTGGTCAACTGTTTGTGCCCTTGCTCCCACGAGACAGTTGGAGCCATTCTTCATGGCACAAACACAGTGTTTACAGACTTTTTCTGAATAAACTGTTGCTTACCCAGACAGTGAAAGAAATCTACTTGATTAAATGAACCAAAACGTTTTAGTCTTTGAAATATTGTGAGGTATTTGTCACTCATTTTTAAAGCGCTCCCCCTGAAAACAAACGCTCTCACTCTTCTCCTCTATTTAAACACCAAGGCCAGCTCGTACTCTCAGTTCTTTGATGTTGCTGGTTGTCATGGGGACCTTGCAAGTGCTGCAATGCTGAGCAGCATATAGAGTACCATGTCACTGCGGTTAAAAGGGTTACATTAACATCAACAGCAGGTTACATTAGAGCCGGGCTACATTACCCATTAGTGGTGGCAAAACACATCTGTGGCAGCAGGGGCAGCACCTTTAGCATTTAGCATCAACTTATCCCGGGTAAGCATTCAACCCACTGGATTTAAGTGAAATACATACATGAAGAGGTCCTGCTCTAAACCTCAAAGCTATTTGCAGAGTTGATAATGTAGTTAAAGGATATTTCATAAAAAAGAAGGCTATTAAAAAAGAGCCAACCTTACTCTGTCACTGACAGCCGATACAGAAGGTGATGCGCACAATTTGCTCCTCATCCCTCCGTGAATCAAAGTTTTCTGTCAGTTTGTTTATTTGTGGTCACAATATTGGCTGGCAACAGGCCGAGTTTATCAAACACTGTTTTACACTGCCTGACTTATTGACTGTGAACATAGCCAACATGGCTCCTGTCATCAGTGTCTGGTGCAACAGCAGCGGCATCGACTGTACTGATCTATGAGCACGTCTGACGGAGCTGCGGTCAATGCCGATAACTGGAGCTGCCTGGTGTCTAAATCCGCTTTAGACTGCTCAATGCACTGTTCGGTAAGAAGGGCTGAGATAACGACGTGCGATCCCGACTTGTCGTGTTGCTCCATGAAAATCAGGAATGATTCAAAAAAACATTTGCTCAAATGCTGTTGACACAGGAGGTAACTTTTTTTCTGGAAAATCAGCTTTACATTCATAATATCTTGACTTTTAAATGATAATTAAACATAATTCTCACAAATGCACATAATTACAAGACATCCTCTTATTCAAATTGAAGTTTCAATATTAAAACATACCTGAAAATGAGGGCAGTGTACTGTTTACTTGTAGGAAAAAACAGTTCAGTTATGTATCTATGTAGAAATAAATACACATATTCTGTGACAAATTAACCAAAACATTATTAAAAATCTTGAACTCTGTCCCTTCCAAACTAACAGTGGAAACTTTTACATACCTTGGGAAAGTATTGTTCCAGTCTGTATCATGTGCAGGTAAATGTATAAACCATCCCGTGCCAGTGGCTGGGCATACATGTGACTGACGGATATCTAGGTATATCTAAGAGAGAGCTGCTCACTGCTTATAGCTGATCACACTAAAAACCATCTTATTCCAGACACCAGCCTTTCAGTCTGTGCATCTCAAAGAAGAATAGTGAGCCTTAACCAGCAGTGGCAGTAGTTAACAATGGTCAGCCTGTCAGCACGGATCAGTATTTGTGGATGAAGGTAGATGTCTGGATGCCAGTGTGAGTGAAGAAAAGTAGGTTGCAGTAGAAACTAGGGCATCACTGAGACTCAGGAGAGGTGTCTCCAACCCAGCCTCCTGTCCTATTTCACTGCTGGGCAAGACTTGCATGTGTGCTTGCTGTGTGTGTGCGTGTGTGTGTGTGTGTGTGTGTGAGTGCGTGTGTGATTCCACAGAGGGAGCACCCTGGGCAGTCAAGGGAAAGCTTCAGGCACAGGAGGCAGAGAGATAACAGGCGGGCTCCAGGTAGGCTACCTCTGGGAGAAGAGAGGCCCAGTGACATACTTCTTTGCTGGGGTGGAATGGATGTGCACCAACCCCCTGGGGCATAGACCAAATGTCAGACTGTCTGTGCACACACTGGAAAACTGCTTTGAGCTTTATTGGAATTTGTCACCTGTGTGTAAGTGCATTTTCCTGTAAGTGTGTATGCTCCAGCTGGGCAGATAACTGAGCAGAACAAGGCAGCACAGACAGGTGGAGGCAATAAGTTTGTAGGTATTTTTGTTTGGCTGTGTGGTACAAAAAAAAAAGCTGTTGACCGTCACTGGAAATATATCTGCAATGCATTTTAACAGATATGAAACCATGTAAATATCTAATGTTTATTGTGTTGAAATGCTGATCTACTGGTCCCTATTTTCTACTTGTCTGGTGCTTTCAAACACATCACTAATTCATTCATGGAATTTCCCCTCTGCTAGATTTGAGCTGAAATGCAGGACCTTTAATGTTGGGTCAAGTTACATCCCAGCTTGTTCTGTAAGCCTATATCCAGACGGGGCTCATCCCACACAGCAACTCTCCTCTCCAATGACTGGTCCTTGTTGTCAAATCAGAATAGAGATTTAGGTTAATGCATGAATCGTGTGCAGCTATTTGATCTTTAACCACGCAGGCCATAGGCAGCAGAATGTCAGGTGGGTGTGCGTGTCGTGTCGGGTTGCCAGGTTAGGTTTTGATGGGTTAATTAGCAGGTCGTGTTATCCTGAGATGTAATGAGGGCTGGTTTTGTGTTGCAGCACATGTGGATACAGTCCAGTGTAGCATTAACTAAGGCTAAGTAACAATTTGAGCTACCTTTTGTGTCTGATGATAATTTATTCAACATGAACACACATATAGTAAACAGAACTCAACAAATTGACACTCTTTTTCAGGCTCAAATTTCCAGACTTTCTCTCGTCATCAATATTTGGCTTAAATTACATAGATATTTATAATTAGCATGATAAAAAAAAGAAAAAGAATGTATGTACCAGAAGAAGACAAGTGCTGTAGCTCCTTGACAACACCATCATAAAGAAATTGATTCCAGAAGCAATGCTTCAGAAACAATTAAGCAAGACCAGCTCTATTTACAAGAAAAATAATCACCGCTACCTTGAATTATAACACACAAACCTTCTGCTATTGGGGTGGCCCCTTAAGTATTTTTTGAAAGTCTTTTCAGATAACTTTGGACTACAGAAAATATTAGGTTCATTTGGGTATTTCAGACTTACAGTATATAGTGATGCAAATATCAAAAAGTAAATAAAGTATTTCTGAGAAACATTTGCCCCTCAGGCATGTAGTTAACATTGATTTTAACAATAAATCATGATCTTCTTCTAAACATAAGATGTTAGAGTTAATACCCCCCCCCCCCCCCTAAAAGAGTAAATGAAAAGGTCAGGGAGTAAAAACAACAAGAAAAGCCAACTACAACAAAATCTAGAGACATTATAACATTGAAGATAATAAATATGTTAAGACAATATATTACCGGTAACGCCACAACTCTGTAAATGTTATAGTTAAACTGGGTGGTAGCCCACTTTTTTAAAATGTAGAGGTTAAGAAAAGAGCATTCTAGTGAAGAGTAACGCTGGCATTTGTGGACCAGAAGCATGAGCACAATGACACTAATACTGAATAAAGTTAAACACTCTCTCCACCACTCTCATTATCTCCTTTCCCTTTTTACCATGGCTAAACTGACAGTAACATTCACACATAACATTTAAGTCACTCCACTGTTTAATGTTATAAAAGTTAAAAGATTCTGCAGAATTTGTTGGAACATTTTTCTAGTAGGAGATGAATCTCTTCAGTATTTCAGCCTTTTACAACAAACACGGTTGTCTGTGTTTCAATACCAACAGAAGCATCGTCCATCCTGTATTTATAGCATTTCTTAAAGGCTTTAAAAAGCTTCAAATACTGTAGCATCTGGACCCTTCTTGTACTGCTTCATAGTAGCATATCCTGACATAGATTACTCCTACAAAACCTATTTTGTAGTTTGGTTAAAGTCCGAGGAAGCCTACATATGGTTCTTATATATTTCAAAATCTTTTTTTTTCAAATGTACTTTTGTTGGATTTAGTATAGTTATAATGCACCTGGGGCAAATGTGCTTAGCAGCCTGTGACAAACAAGGGATAAAGAAGCAGCTCTGTGTAGGAGTCTGTGCTCAGTCACATTCCACAATTTTTACCTCGCTTTCAATACCATCATGCTCGCTCTAGCCCACATGCTATTGCAGAGTGGAAAACGTTTTTACTGCTCTGACGGGAAAACATAAGAATGCTAATTCGTGTTTGCTCAGTTAATTTAATTTTTCATTCTAGAAATGATACATTTTACAACTTTGGAAAACAAAAACAAAAAGAAGTAGTCATGAGACAGGGCTATTTCATATTTTCTTTCCAAACCCATCTCAACCAACTTTTCCATTCTGCAAAGATTTCCTGGTTATTAGTTATTTTTCGAGAAAGCAACATAAAAAAAGTGAAATGTTGTTTATATAGCACCTGTCAAAACAGTGGCCAGAGCATCAGGTGAGGTCTTCTGATGTAGTGTGGCTCAGAGAGGAGCGAGTGTTTGAGCTGAACAACTTACATTTCACATATTGATTCTCTCGGACTGTGTCTGGACCGATCTTGGGTTGGTTTGTGAGAGAGAGTGAGTAGTGGTTGGCTGGACGAGCAAAAAAGAGGGCAGGCTACACGCAGGCACTATTAAATTTTAATTCCAGAAAGGTCAGTTTTTCCTCAAGGTCACATGTTAAAATAATCATCAAAGTAAGTGTGGCTGAAAAAGAGCGAAGCACAGTTGGTCTGCTGAGGATTAACTCGCATGACAGAAAGCGCTGTATTCCACAGTGTGAGCAAGAGCCAATATGCAACGGATAGCTGTTAACAAGCACCATAAGCCAATTAGTAACCATGGCAATGAATAAAAGATGAAGAAACGAGCCTCTCTGTGACGGAAACCTGCTTTCACAGTGGCGTTTGAAGAGCTTTATACTAACTTGTGTAGCGCTAAAGTAAGTTAGTCACAAGCGTGAAGCAGCACACATCCAAACCATGTCTATCACACTAAACAGGACATGTGGATGTTTTTTATATATCTTGTATTGTAATGGGATCACCTGGAACATGAAGTAACCCTGGCATCCCAAATCACTTCCAACACACATCAGAGGTAATGGTGCTGATACTAATCCATCTGACAGCCAACTCTAAAGCTGTAAATGGTCAATCTAACAGGTCGGGCAACTTTATGTACTTTCCACACATATGCAGAGATATATGTGGACTATACGCACTACATTTAAACAACCACTTCAGTGCAGGATTTCTCCTTTTTTCCACAGCACCTGAAAAACTGATGAGTAGTAGCATGATGTCTTTCAGGGTGGACTCATCAGTAAAGACAAGGATGTTAGAGGACTGCATGTGTTCAGCAATTCTGTTTGTGAGCATGAAAAGGAAGAAGGCAATTCTGGAGATAACAACTGCATGCTCAAACATTGAAACTTTCATAAATATTGAAAGACTTAAACTACCAAGGAAGTAATATCAATCTTGAAAAATTTCATGCAGAGTGTGTGTCAGTTTAGGACAGAATAAACACAAGGTTATGCTCACAGTGGGCTTCAGTAGATGCCTTATTTAGTCTTTTGCTCTCTTGATTGCCTCTTAACAGACTCTATGTTCACTTAAAGGGTTTGCATTAACCTCTACCTCTCTCTGTGGGCCGATGAGCCGCTCCCTCACCACTCCTTCAAGATGCGCTCTGTATTAAAGTCTTCCTTCCTTGGCTGGGATCCCCATTTGGCCTCTGTTCAAATTCACACACTCTTAGAAAGCCAGACACAGTCCACTGTTCTTGTCCAACATCACCCTGCTTTTTCTGACATTTTTAGTTGATTGGTAAACCTTTTTTAATTTATATTGTGAAAGTACGTTGCCTTTTTGTACTTTTTATAGGGATAATTTTAAAGAAAAGCATCTACAATTAGTTAATGTAACTAGAGAGGTTTAAACATACTGTATGCTATCAAACCAGCAATTACACAGTGGACAAACTGGCAGACTTGCACACAAATCGAGCTTTGTTTCGCTTCCTCATCCATGACTGTCTTGTATTCTCTCAGGCCTATGCAAGTCCTCCCAGAAGTATTTAAACCTCTCTGCACACCTGCATCTGAGGCTTGTGCAGATTGCATGACAGCCGGCATACCTGGTCCTCTCTACTACCTGCTATGCCCTGTTCTCTGCCCTCTCCATCTGGCTGTTCTAGCCTTTTGCTCCAATCACTACAGTATATGCAACCCAAGCAGCCGGTGTGCCGGCCAATCTCTGGCCTCTTACCAGTCCATTCTCCCCTTGACAAGCTAAGAATGGACTGGTGGGCTACTTCTCTCTGCATTTCCTTTTCCATGCTACATGGCATCCAGCAGGAAAACCTATTGTGAAATCACAATAAACTTCCCATGTATGATGTCTTTATTTGAAAATTCTTGTTGACTTAAGGAAACATGTCAAATATTAAGCAGTGTTTCATAGTCCTGAGTTATGAAATAGGAGTGTGGAAAGTGCATGTTGACATTATTTATGAATGGTTTTTCTTTTTCGATGTTTCTGCTCTCCTTAATCTATACTTCACAACCATTAACATTTCACAAATATGACACTAATTCCATCAACGCACATATTTGTTCTCAGGAACATTGCTGAGGTCTTGCTGTTTCTCAGATTATTTGATTCAATTACTATACAATCTGCAGCAAAAGTCCAAGCAGGTTGTGATGATGGTTTTGTCGATATCAGCATAATCCCTTCAAGGCGCTGCCCCATACTCAGCTAGCTGTCATACTCCAAAGAAAGTAATTGTATGACCTGATCCACACAATTTAGAATTGTATTGTTGTTTTTACAAAGAACAATTTTATGCATGCTAATCTTTAGATACATGTATTTGTGTTACTATTTGTAGTTTTAGATTTTTGCATGTAGAGAGAAAAAGTCTGCACTGCAAATACTTTCCTTTGAGACCCCACAAGCTTTCAATCCATTCTCTCAATGGCCTGGATCCACAATTCTCATCTCTCCAGGGAATTTTGAAAAAAATAACTTCTAGATGCATTTTTGGGCTTCCTTAAAACTTTGTTTTTCTTCTTTGCATTGAAGTGCATTTTCTCCTCCTGTTGCTGGATCGGTAACACCTTTCTTCCACCTTCTCCTTTCTCAGAGCGGCACAAAAATCAAAACAGCGCTACTGATTAAGTTTCTGTAGCTATTTGTTGACCAATCAGAGGATTCTAAAGCAAAAATGAGGATCAAATACAGAAAAAACTGTTAGAAAAAGATATTGGGTTGAAAGTATGGATTCTGTCATAGGCAGAGAAAAGCTGTGTGTAGCAGGCATAAATTGATGTCTCAGATGGATCAGATTGCTGCTTGATTATGGCCTTACCTTAATTTAGTTAACTTGAGCTTAATTTTACATTGTGATGACAGTTTTTTTATCTGCCTCAGATCTGAACACTGCCTGCCACCAGACTGCTTAATGCACAATTAAAGAAATGGGGAATTCAGTGATTAATTTTTCATTGATGCTTGCCATTTAACATTATTATTCAGTGTAGGAAAGAAAGGCTGCAAATAAAAAGAAAACAAACTTGGTATGTAGCAAGTCCTGAGAAATTCTGAGTGTATTGAGCAATATGGATGAAAGTAAGACTTTGGATGGCATTGAGGGATGTAATGTGGGTGTGAGCTATTGATTGGACTATATATAACATGTTACCAGGAATACGAATAAAATATTCTTCATACTGATATCACATTCGGAATAAAATTAACCTTCAGAGTATTTCTGAGCGTATAAAAATAGCTGTATCCAGGTTGCTCATACCAAGCAAAGGATGTTATGAAACTCCATTCATATCCACGGAGCATGTTAACATGTGTGGCAAGTAGCAAGTTTCATGAACTGCACATATGAGCGCCCACCCAAAAACATAAACACAAAAAAGAAAAAAAAAAACACTTCCAAAGTATTTTACCCTCTGCTGAGGTAACAGCTCTGACAACACGCCCCCCACAAGCTATACAGGCACACTTACACACTTTTTCACCCTTCCCCAAAGCCTCATCAACACTAATATGGAGAGCAGAGAGGAGAAACAGCATGTTATTTTTAGTGTTGCTAATGCTCACAGCAGGCCTGGTTTCTCTGTGTTAGCATATGCATGGTGGCAAAGAAAGATGTACAAACAGCAAAACCCACACAGATAGAAACACAGATGCCATTACTTATACATTTGCAGATTGAAACACACACTGCGGTTTCACATACAGACATTCCTTCCACTGAACTGTGTATGTTGAGTCCAATTGCTCTGTCAAAACAATTCAGAAATACTGGGAAGGAATACACAATAATAAGACTCGATTGTACATATACACTAACACAGACACATGGAACAGACTTCCAGCCAAGTGCAGAAACTCAGATACACATCAGTGCTGTCTATTTGGAAATATGTCTGCTTGATGACAAGAGACAGGAAATCTGCTGGTGTTTGTGCTGAGAGAACGGAGAGAAGCAGGGAGCCTTGGACAGGCTGTATGTTTATTTTTTTTAAAATGGTAAATGGACTGCACTTGTATAGTGCTTTTCTAGCCATGTGACCACTCACAGTGCTTTGATACCACATGTTCGTTTACCCATTCACACAGCACCTAGAATGGAACAAACTATGTGCTACTAGCCACATTCATACTTACATGATAGGCACATCAAGAGGCAAGGTAAGACTCGGTGTCTTGCCCAAGGACACTTCAACATGTAGTCAGGGGAATCAAACCGCCGACTTCCTGCTTAGTAGAAGACATCTCTATCCACCAACCGCTGTAGCTCAGGTGGATAGAGGTCATATACACACACTCTTTCAATCCCTTTAAGTGACTGCTAAGAGCTATTCTTGCTCAACTTTGCTAACCTAAGGCATCTTGAAAAAGTAAATAAGTTCGTACTTAACACCACTTGATTATCTGCTAACTCAGTGGAGTTAAAAGGGAAGAAAATATTCAATTCTTGTTTTAGTGAACTCTCCAGCACAGGCAAAAAAGCCTATGACAGATTTGGAAATGATAGGGTGAAGCAGTCCCGTCTGTATGTAGTCCCTCTATCCTTATCATACACATAAAGATATCACTGCTGTTTACTTCATGAAGGAAAGGAGCAACATGTGAAACAAGGTTCAGTGGAACCCATTAATTTGTTCACCAGCTTCAAAACATAAAATACAGATGGACATTCCACTCTCTGTAAACATTTGGAGTTTAGCTAAAAGCTTTTCCATTTCAAAGACTACAAGCCCGCAACAGAGAGGACATACAACCTGGACTATTATGATATATTAGCATTTTTATAAATTGATACAATTGAAGCAGCAGTCTTACTTTAAAAAAAAGAGAATATTTATAGAAGTGTTTGTTTATATCTACACTGTGTGCAAGGCTGGAGCATGTGCAAAGCTGTTTGTGTGTATGCCTAAAGCACAAAAACAGCCTTTGGCCAAATACTCAGGCTAAGTTAGCGTCTTTGCTACATGGCTGGGGGCAAGAGAGTTGCTTTGGATCTGCAATTAGGATTCTTAGATTCAGTAAAGTGCAGGAAGACAATCACATGCATTTTTTCTCTCATCTCCTCTCTTAAGGAAGACTTGTGTTAAAAATGTCTGAAATGATTTTTCATTTCCCGTTTACCTGGCTTTTGTTGCTGCAGTTGCATGGACTCACATGAGTAGGGATGGGAATTTCACTTAGGAGCCAGTTCTCAATTTTCCAAAGCATCAGAATCATGTGAATCACTGGACTTATCATTAACTGTATCGGTGCAGACAGGTGCCGGCCAGCTCACTGTCTGAAAATAACCAGTGTCGGACGTGTGTGTCTGTTTGTTGCTGGAAGAGGCGATCCCAAGGATGGCTACATTTCATTGAGAAATATGACAGTGGCACAGGCTCAAATGTCTGTATTATGGCTTTCTTGGTTGACTTAATTTAAATTTACAGAATCTTTGTATAAAGTGATGTATTATTTTCCTATTTTCAGACAAGATCTGTGGTTCATTCAAGATATTATTGATCTGAACATTTTTCATTAGTTTGTGTTGGAGTTAAAAAAGATTCTAAACTCAGTTTACTCTTAGAATATTGTCAGGCAGTTCTTTTGACACTGTAAAATCCATATTGCATACTTATTTCCTCATCTAAAATGGGGTCAGGAATTGATAAAGAAATCGATCAAGAACTGGAACAACAGACAGAATTGTTAAATGCATTTATATTAATAGTATCTTATCAATTTCTATCCCTACACATGAGGATGACAAAAACAACGGTATGCTCTAAAATCAAACCATGCACACTGACCTTTCTATTAGCCAAATTATATGCCAAGCTCCCCTCTATCCAAAACATTAATATCAGCCAAAACATTGCAGTCGGTACCTCTGTGACTGAGCCAACAGACTTCCTGGTCTGCCTGCTTGAAACCTTATCACCATGTCTGCCTGAGAATGATTTTTCATAGGCCAGCATCATAGACATGCATGTAAAAACCTGCCAAACAGGCATAGAGAAATACACAGGCTCACAAACACATCTGAGAGCTGCACAGGCCTGACCACAGGCTGTGTGTGTGTATGATGTGCCATTGTTTAGTTCCACACAATTACATTCACAATAACCCAGAGCCCCGGAGGTCCCTCCCAGGCAAAAGCTGTGTTCCATTGCACAGCCATGTTCCAAAACACTCGTAATGGGCCTAAATGTAATCAAGTTACTGAGAACAGTTTCTTTTAAATTTACCACAAAGTCAGCAAGTGATGCAAGCTCAAACTACCGCAGACTAAACAAACCTGAGTACCTGAAGCTTTTGGCCAGGGGCTAAGATGTGCCGGTAAGGGAGTAAGTAAGACTGGAAGGGGACAGCAGTAGTCCGCTACACCGTTCTCTCCCAATCTTACAGCCACACTACAGGCCCTGCACTGTCATGCACCGACAAACACAATTAATTGGGGCAAAATGTGGTGCCTCCAGGGCTCCAGTAACTCCTGGCTCATTTAATCTGTTCTGCCTTCAAGCTGTATCACCCTCCAGTGTGGTTTTAGGCCGCAATAAGCTTGGCGCTGCGATGGTCATATTCATCTAAGCTCCATCAAAGCTTCCCTAGGATAAAAAGACACAAACTAAATAATTATTCATTACTCCCACCGTATTATGGAAAGATTTTTATGCCTTTCTTGCCACTTTTTACTTGACAAAAAGTGCAAGGAACAAATGTGACTTGTTGAAAAAGCAGACTTAATGAATAGAAAGAAGTTTGGTACTCTAGAGATTTAGAAGTCTTTAGCTCTTCCCCTAACTGATATTAGAAGAAATCTTTGTGATTTACTAATCAAACCCAAAAAGAGAACAGCAGAGTCACAGTACTAAAAGGAGAGAGTAAAGAACATGTAATATCTAAGCAGTAATGCAAAAAGAAAAAGACAAGACTGAAATGTGCAATGTAGCAGGAGGGTGTAGTTACTCTGTGTGAAGGCAGTAAAAGACGGAGCTAGAGAGCTAAATTCAGCACACAGGGTGAGTTCCAGTGAGCCAGAGTGATTGTTTAAAAGAGTGTTGTGACGCCTACATGGCCCACGCTGCATATCGAACTCCATCAGTATACCACAGCACAGGTCTAGTGGGTCATCAGCAGTAACAACTGCAGCAGCTGAGAATAGCCTTGTAAGGCTTTACAGCCTGTCAGCCTGCTGTTTGGAATCCAAAGCGGCAGGCACCAGCTGGCTGCAGAGCAGCGGTGTGGTGTTTCATGTGGAGCTCAAGGGGCTGATGTGAGGTGTGTAGGGTGTACGTAGGCTTGCGGCAGAGAAAGCGCAACAAACAGACAAAGCAGGAAATTAAGGAGGAGGGAAATACAATAACATCAAAGGACAGAGATGCAGCAGCAGAAAAATGGAAAAACACACTGAGCACACATTATTATCTAGATAATGCTGTTTTGATTGATGTTACAAACAGACATCTCTATAACTAGTAAGAAGCACAACAGACTTTATTTAGGGTCATATGAAGGTAAGGCCTGGAATAAATCATGACAGTGCAAATAGACCACATAGGTCTTTAACATAAGAGAGAGTGTATTTTTTTTTCTTTCCTTGTGTGTCTTTTTTTCTTTGTTTGAAAGCAGCACGACTGGTGTGTGGGTGAACAACAGCAATGTCCCAATGAGGATGACATCATTCGCAATTACCGCATTAAGGCAAACAAATCACACATTTAAATTTCATGTCATGTGCACAAACCCATGAATAAGTGATCCTATGAAAAGTATTTAGTTGGAAAAACCGCAAAGGTACTTCAGTTTCAAACTCACTTCTTTGAAGAGATGGAATTCATAGTTAACACACTACTAAGACATAAAACTGATTATAAATTTATTCATTAAAATTGGTTTAGAATTTGTGTTTGCCAAGCAGCCATTGTTTCTATGTTGCAACAGTATTCATAGAGGATATGTAAAACAGTGTGCAACACTTTTCTAAAATCAGGTTTCCTTTATTTGTTATTCAGCTAATTCATCTGTATTACTGTAATTTCGTCTGAGTTTTGAGCCTCTAATGTGTTTCAATGCAATTTGAAGTCAGCTTAGTGTCTCTCATCTCTGCTGCTTATCTTTGTGCCGGTGTAAGTGATGGGGCAGAAAGAAGACAGATTAAGACAATAGGCCTCATTCATCCTTCATCTTCTGAGGAATTAAAGTCTGATTCACAAACATGTTTGTAGATAACAAAATTATCCGTATCTTGCATCTTAGAGTTCAATGAGCAATACCTTATAAGATGAAAGAATGTGCCAGCTATCACTAATTTGCAGGTAAAAGGCCAAAAAGACCAGAAAAGGGCCTAAGACTGGAAGACTGTGTGGAGATATATACAAAGATGAGGAAAAGTGATAGAATGCCATGAAATGGATAAACTTAAATAAAATAAAATCACATAATAGAGAAGCATGAAGGCAGCGACGCATGGAGACGTTTGGAACACACGTACCAAATTACGTCCGTCAGGGAGCATAAATGGGCCTTCAGGCGAAGGGGTTGTTTGCTCCATTTCACTCAGTGGCTCTAGGAGTTCCAGTTGACAGAGACATCTATGGAGTGACTCTGCTTCTAGTTGAGGTAAGTGGAACAAATCTGGAAAAGGTGTTTCTATGCAGACATGCTTGAAATCTATTGCACTAATGACATTAGGAAGACCAGCAGAAGACTTAAATTCCCTCTCGACTGCAACATGTCCTGCTATTATCATCACTTACTGTTTAAAAACCAAAATAAAACAACAAAAAAGGAGTATGGCTAGAGGAAACACAGTTAATGATAAACATGTTTAAAATAGATGACAAACTTTTTCCTTGTATTTTTAATAGCACTTCTAGATTAATCTTTCTCCCCAGTGTCTCTCAGATAATTCACTTGCCTTGGCCTAAACATTTACAGCACAATTTGTAGCACCTGATGTGACACAGAAATGATAGAATGTGGTGAATAATTCATCCAAGCTTTTCTTCCTGCCAGCGACAGAGTGGTTTTGCTCCGCATCATGTTGCTATAGCTCAAATTATGTGTTGCCTCATTGCTATTATGGAAGAATGCAACTCTAATGTGAAACAAGCACAAAGCACGAGTGTTTCACAACTGTTGCACAACTGCCTGCATATTATGTCAATCATCCATATGCTGAACAAACAAAAGACTAAAATTCAGATTAAATAATGTAAGGGATTCAATTGCCTAAAGGCCCATTTATGCTCGATGCAGATGACGGATACGCACACGCAAGGAAAGTTTTGTCCTTCTTCTGCGTCAATTTCGTGCGTTTTTGGTGCGTTTTCAGGCTCCTTGCGCATCCGTCTGCATCCGACGCAGACGACGGAGTAATACCACCGGAAACCGCGGGGTCAGTGTTGAGCATAGTTGAGCAGAAACAAACCAGGGAAGAAGAAGAACATAAACAGGAAGAAGAAAACGATAGAAGAAGAATGAAGACGGCGAAAAAAACTTTAGAAGTTGCAAAAGCTTTTGAAATAAAGTTCTACAAGTGTTCAGGGAGTGTTGGCGGTTAGAAACAACTTAATAGCAGCGCGTTTGTGCCGCCAATCGATGTTTGAATCCAACGTTGTATTGCAGAGTTTATAATTAACTCAGCACTGCCGCTTAGCGGAGGTTAGCCGTAGCAACAGAAACGAGGCATGGAAGCATGAAGGCAGCGACGCATGGAGACGTTTGGAATGGACACCCCAAATTATGTCCGTCAGGGAGCATAAATGGGCCTTAAGATGCAAGGAGGACACATAAAATGAAGTAAAAAGAACAGTAGGAAATTAAAACAATGTACCTCAACCCAAAAAGAACAGGGACTCAAGATTGTGGCTTACCTACAAAGAGTTATGAACTTGTAAAGATACAACAGTCTTAAAGAGACAATATCTTTATTTTACAAGAAATCCACATTTAAAAATGTTCATATTAAGCAGTATCTAAAATATGTATACAATATTGTTATGAATCTACATGTTCTGCAAGCAACTCTGCTTGGGTTAAAGTGGTTTGACACAGAACAGTAGGCCAAATCATGTTGGCTTGATCCAGTAGTGACCCAGCAAAGACAGCCCAAATTATTAGGGCTGGGTGTAACTCCTAATTACCTGAATCGATTCGATTCGATTCACAAGAACACAAATTGATTCAATTTGGATTAATTTAGATTTGATTCAATATTGATTCATTTTCAGATATGCATGTCACATCAATATTTTTTCAATATTAGACATTCGCAGATGGTAAAAAGATTTTTTTTTAAGAAAACAAAAACACAACCAAAAAATATCGATCTTGTAACTTCAAAAATCGATTATGGATTTTTTATTCTAAAATTGATTTAAATCGATTAATCGATTTATTAAAACCTAGCCCTACAAAATCTTGTCTCAGAAATAAAATAGATGCGGTGACTGTTATTCAGTGCCGGATACTCAAGAATTAATTTCTGTTGTTTTCCTATTTGTTCTTCATAAAGTTGTGTTGGGCCTTTTTTCTAAATGTGAAAACCTAAAGGCCATATGTTATTTAACAGATGAACCCATCATACAAAATTCCTGTCTGTAACAAACTACAGAGAGAAAAAGGCATGACACTCAGAATGCCATAAGAAGCCAAGAGAAAGCTCTGGGGTCCTGGAGAGAGTGAGATAACAGGTGAACCTCAGGGATTGCACCTGTAGGGACCTTTTCTTGTGTGATGGCGGAATTGAAATCCCTGAGGAGATGGCTCGGTTCCCCTGAGGTCTGCAGCTTGGAACTACATTGTGTTTCACAACTACCTGTGGCCATACTCAAACGTGCACACCTGTGCACAGGCGCTTACACACAGAAAGTGTCACTTTCTGCATCTGGATTCTCCCGATAGCTTTGAAAGAAGACGCGCGCAACACTGCAGCTGTGGTGTCGTCATTCACATCTCTTGCTCTCACTTCATTACAAATCATTATTACCTGAAAAACTGTGTTACTTCCCTTCACATCCTCTGTCACAACTTAACTTCTTTACTGGAACCTTTATTCATAAAGCAAAGTCATGCTTTTATGTTCAAGCATGATATCTCAAATGAGCCATGACTGAAAGGCTCTGGGTGACTACAGTGGCCTTTGAAGTAGGGAACAAAGAGAATTCCTGCTCGTCTCACTACCTATGCCTCCCTTTTCTTTTTTCCTTCACCTAAATAGTACCCCTATAATCACCTAATCCTTTTAACCTACCCTTTCAGTGAAATGCACTGATAGTGTTTCAAAGCTGTTCCCTGGGCAGGAAGGGTTAAAAATCTTTACAATTTTTACTTTGTCCTTTCTCTCAGACTTTTTCTAATGAGAATTACTCTCTCATTAAAAAGGCTGGGAAGGAGAAATTCAGGTAGACTGCAAGGTCAAACACGCTGCCTGGATTACAAATTGTATTGCACAGAAGTAAGCCTGAAAACAGATGCATGGAAGGATGCTGAACATGCCAAGAAATGCAAACAGGTGCACTGAAAAGGCCATAACACAGTTTTGCACACACATGATGCCCACACCAGAGGAAATGAAAACACACTGACCTCTTTTCAGGTCTGATGAGTTGCACCTCTGTGCTATGAGATATATTTAGCCTTTTAGTCCTCAGACAGTTAACCCACAGTACATTTCACAAAGCATATGCCCCTGGTGGGACATCTTCAGTGCGATAACATAATAGCAATTATCAAAGGCAGAGTAGACGGTCATGCGTAAGCAAGCGTAAAATACAATACTTAATGCAAGCGACCAGATAAAAAAAGTGACAGAAAACACAGAGATGTGATGTAAGAATTATCAAAGTGTTACAAGGAAACACTGACACAGCCACAAAGCTTGTACAGCTACAGTCTTATAAATATGTAAGCTGCTGCAGTGTAACATGCAGACTTCCGAGCAGCAGAGATTTGCTCCCATTTAGCCACACACAGGGCCAGATCTACTGAGATCCAAATTTGCGTGCAGTAATTTGTTTGTGCTACTTACATTTTTGCAAGTGATTTATTCAGAATGACAGCGCAAATGTTGGCAGGTACAAATGTGTTGGTGACAACGTATTTAAGTAAGGGATTTGCATATTTTGTGGTTTGTTGCATGGTAAATTTGGAGAGAATAAAATGCAAAAAGAAATTTGACACAATGAAGATGTAGATATTAGTGGAAAAAGCTAAAATTATCAATATGAATATAAAAACATAAATATAAAAGTATTGTTACGGTCCAATATGGCCTGACGTCTACTGTGAAGTGCATCTTCTGT
>JAVQJG010131249.1:0-10235 GCA_036024015.1 Craterocephalus amniculus | reverse complement strand
GGAACCCATGTGGCCTCTTCGGGCTAGGCCCGGCCGGGCCCCATGAGCAAAGGCCCGGCCACCAGGCGCTCGCATCGGTGCCCCACCCCCGGGCCTGGCTCCAGGGGGGGGCCCCGTTAACCTGCGTACAGGCGAGGGAAACATGGGCTCAATAATGTCATCCATCATATAGGGTCTTTGGGCCGCCCTTAGTCCGGCTCCCTGCCGAAGCAGGGAGCACGCAAACCCCTCCACCACATTAAGGTGGCGGCCCAGGGAGGGCCAGGGAATATATAGGTAAGTTTAATATATAGGTAAGTCTAGTTTCTGTACACAAATTCACACTTATGGGTGTGATGGGAGTTAAATGTTTAGATATCAGAGCATTTTGCTCTGCTTTGCCCATTTTTGCTCCCACTAAATAGAGTCTAATTTATTTGGGTTTCTTTTTTTCATTTTCTTGATACTAAACAGAGTGGTTTGAGTAGCCAATTTTTGTGCATGTACTACACATTTGACTTCTCAAGTGCTTATTGTACATGATTTACACACATCCAATAAAGAGGTAAACAGCCACTTCAAAAAAATTGTATTCCTGATGCGTATACATTAATCTGAAGAATGAGGATTCAATCCTTTCCATCACAGGCAAGCGTGTTGTTGGCACATGCTAAAGTCGTCAGAGCGCGTGTGTAAAAAGCATTAAAATTCCACATGCAATAAAACCGTTATTTATAGGACCATAACAGCCTTGTAGTTTGTCTTACACAAACCCCAGAGGAGGAATCAAGACACTCAAACCTCCCATACACACTCACTGTAAGGTCTACTGCAACACATGGTCCCTCAATACGTTTGTGTAGCTTCTTAATGCAAGTAAGTTAGGCTGCCTCATTTTCACTGAGCCACATAAAAGCTAAAAAACGGACTTGTAATCAACCGGATAAGAATTGTGGCAAAGACAGACCCAAGACTGCAGAATAACAGGACAAGGCAAAATAGGTGCTGTCAGTAGGCATTGTGATGTCATCTGGAAAAGTGTGTAACATTGTTAAACGATACAAAAAAGACAAACTTGTGACACAACAGCTGTGGCATTAAGGAAGAATGTGTCACTGGCTCGTTAAAATTCAAAATAAAGAAATTAGCAAACACAGAGAAATGTTTTACAAAAAAAACAGAAAAGTCGTCACAGACAGAGGGTCAGCAGAGTTCAGTGAGTGGTAAAGGCTTACCAGTGGTAAACTCATGCCGCAGATATTTTACTTTATCTTGTTCTTTCAGTCACTACCCAGAGCTCATGTCCTTCAACACCAATCCAAATTATTCAATTTTGGACTAAATTTCATTGAACAGGAAATGCTCTTTTTATTATTTGCAGAAAATAAAGTCTTGATTGATGATGATTTTTAATAATGAGTGACATTAATTTCTTTTTTTATTTAATTTACAGATGTCTTTTCCACATCCTTCTAATATTCCTTGTTCATGGGTGTCCTTGCGTTTCTTGAGAAGCATCTGGTTTGAACTTTGGCTGGGGCCTTTCTTTGTAGAGTTTGCATGTTTTCCCTGTGTCTGCATGGCTTTACTCTTGCAGTTCAAAGACATGCATGTTAGGATAATTGTACATTCTAAATGGGCTGTAGGAGTGAGTTTGAGCTTGTATGGTTGTCTGTTTCTCTATGTTTGCATTGTGATAAACTGGTGGGTACAACAGAGCCCTGCCTCTCTCCAAACTATTGGCTGTGATGGACTCCAGTCCGGTGCTGGCCAGGATGAAGCGGGTGTAGAGAAATTGATGGCGTTAATAGATCCTTTCAAACTTTTTTCATGTAAAATTACAAGATAACTCTCCCAATATTTGGGGGTTTGCATGAAAAGTAATCAGTTATTTATTCCAGGCTTTTACTCATACTTAATGATGACCTATGCAAAGAATTGTTGCGAAATTGTTTATCCTGGAAATATCATCTTTACTCCAGAACTAATCAATCATCCAATGATTCTTTAGAGTCCAGGGACAAAGCAGAAATAATTTTACAAATACAATAAATATGACATTATTTTCAGGTAATCTATAATAAATCTGTTCTCCTCAGTATTAAATGATGTCCATAGGCCTAGGAAGTATAATTAGTGAGTTAAACATTGGTGCACCACACATTAAGCTTATTGTGTTTCAGAACAGATGTTGCTGCTCCAGACTGCAACACCAGTCTGAGGACACCCTAACTGCTCCATAATGACAATATTATCATATGGTGTATGTGCATCACTGCTTTGACCAACTTTTAGAGCATCTTCTTATTAGGTTATGTATTGTATTTTATCAATGCCAAAGATGCCTCATCAGGTCACTAAACATCACTACCAGGCTTAAAAGTACATCAGAAGATTACTTTTTTTAAATACCTTCCACAGTTATAAAGCCATCCGCACTGTAAATGTATCTTTTGCTTCTTATTTCTTCCTTTTTTATTGAACACGTTGTTGTGTCTTGAGCAGGCGAGAAATAATATTGTTTCTGTGCCATCCTATAGTTCTCTATCGGCCGGCTTCAGTGTGGTCCAGTTACAGTGTGAACAATCTCGCATAGCCTATCTCTAGTAAAACACACATCGTGTGAGACTATCTCAGGTCCATGAGGCCAGAATAGATGCGTTATGATGGACGCATTAGCGACAAACAGGCTTTTTCATTAATCTTTCTGTTCACACGAACCGTACATTTTCACTAGTGAACCAATTGATCACGTCAACGTCTTTGTGCACATACATTCTAATCTTAGTTCTTTTTTAGTTTCACTTCTTTAATATGCTTTGTAAAACGCACTGAGAAATTTTTATAAGAGGTAGCCTAATTCCAATAACTTGCCCCAAAATGACCTGAATTGTTTAATTCGTGTCTGATTTTGCGTTTTCACTGTTTTGTCAATAAAATCTGCCGTCCATCTTCTGGATTTGTCAAGAAAGTTCCCAGAACACCGCTGGCATCCCAGAAGTCACCAATGTTTTTTCCAAAGCCACTCTTAACATTCTAACCCTTTGAAAGCACCTTTGATTTCAAAGACTGAGTCTCAGCCAAAGGTTTGTTATAGGCAAGTCTGTTTTTTTTTTTTTTAAATATCTGATATCATTTTTCTAAGTCGCGATGACCTAAGTTTAATTAATCCCTTACGTGTTCAGAAGCAGGTAGGGAAAGCGAATTGGCGAGGAGGACCGTTAAGCAGGTTGTCATGACATCACCATGGGCTGGCTATAAAGCTGTGAGGTCTAATGCTCAGGAGTCAGAGAAGCACTTGAGGAGCTTTGGAGAAAAGGACACGTTCAATCTTACGTGTTACAGCTGACTGACTGACGCCACCGTTCTCCCTTCTGAACTTCAGTGCAGAGGAGCTCTTAAACGAGTGCAAGATTTGCCAAAATGAACTTGTCATACTTGGTTGCGTGTGGACTTTTGGTCACCCTGCTTTCAGAGAAGATGGGGGCAAAACCTTTAACTGAAGTGCAGCAGAAGGTAAGTCACTTGTTTCTCAATAACTGGGGATGAAATAGTGTAGCCTATTTTATTCGCACAACTGGATGTGAGAAACATAATGTTCGTGGTGTAGGCGCCCAAGACATTTTTACGCAAAATATGCCATCAGTCGTGTTTAGCCATTCATCCAAAACATTCCTTAATATGCCGTTCCCCTCTCATTAACCAAATGTTTTAATTACATTTTTCAGTGATGCCGATTATTGACGCATTTGCAGCTCCATTGGTCGCGTTTATACGTGTGCCATGGTGTGAAACTTTAAACATTTCTGTTAGAAGTGACATCACAACATGTCCAACAACTTCTTTCTTTTATTTTCATTTGCCAACGTAAGAGTGTAACAAACAATTTCTTTGCCTAAAATTGGAAATGTCGAACTCTCAATCGACTCATCGAGGCCAAAAACGATTATTTTAATTAAGACAACAGAATTTGAGTAGACAGCCTATTGAAAGTAGCAGGAATTGAGCTGATGACACAGCTCAGAGCAGAACAGCTGGCTACATGCACCTGTTTCACAGCCTGGTTCGTCACTGGGCTCACTGTCAAAGCTGAATTGTTCCTTGATAAAAGATTAAATAAGAGGGGAAAATGGGACTTTCAGAAACATTTGTTCATAACTGGGATATCAGGGGTTTTCTCAGAGTTTCAAACTAGTGACTGCAACATTTTGTGGATCTGTTTAATCCTCACTATCAAAGGATTAATGTATTCGTATTAACTGGCGAAACATCTTCCCCCTTTCGTCGGTGTTTATTTGAAAATGCTTAAATGTGTTTGCAAGATTGAAATTGACCTCAGATCAATATGCAAACTAATTACCTGCGCAAACAAGCATTTAGTGTTTGCATCTTATCACAACCCGATCTCTTTGCACAATGTGTCTGCTGAAGGGATACCATGTTTATCTATTTTCTTAATCTCCCAGTCTCTTAGAAGTTTGCTGGGCGATGAGCTGGCAGAGTTTCTGGAGTCGGAGGAGAGAGAGAAGAGGCTAGACTCCGTGCGCTCACGGATGCAGTTACTGCGAGATTTACGGATGGACACCCGGGCCAGAGGGATGTGGGCTCGCCTCCTTAACGACCAACCTGCAACGAGGAAACACAAAGCGGGAAACAAGAAGGGAGGCTCCACGTCGCGGAGTGGCTGCTTCGGACACAAAATGGACCGGATAGGAACCATCAGCGGCATGGGCTGCTAGGTCTGGCACAGCGCATGCGATGGTGAGTAAAGCTTGAATATCACAGTCGCCACACGTCGACAGTCACTGGAACCTTGTAAACTGACCAAGACATAAACGGAAAGATTAAATGGAGTTGTGAATGGTGTTGTAACGAATGAATGAATGGTAAGGAGTGAACAAGATGAATGGGAGGAGGAATTAAGTAATATTTTCCCACACTTTTATAAAGAAAGAAAGAAAGACCACTTTATTTTAGCTTCTCTAAGGACAGTGTGTGCATTGCTGTCTGTAGCACCAATGAACATCAGAAAGTCCTGAGAGCTTAGTTCTGCTGAATAATAAATTTTTGAGATCAACTACATGTAAGGAATCACATAAATATGTCACTGCTGCTGTGACTCCTCTTTGGCATGATGTTGAACTAGAACAGAAGAAAAACCCTTATGTGACAAACAACTGATAACAATTGTCATGTCAAGCAGAGTTCCCAGTGAGGGTAGGAGTCCCTTTTAGGAAAGCCCACTTAAACTGATCTAGTGATGTATGGGAAACAGGCCAGTGTGTGTGGAGGAAAGAAAAGTAGTAAAGGAGAGATGGAGGAAGGAAGTGTGGATGGAGACTGGCATTTATACACTCATGAAAATAGTGCAACCTCGTGTAGTTAGGGACCTTTCTGGGAAACCCATTTTATTTACTCAAGAGTTTTGAGCAGAAACAACGAAGAGATCGTGTCTGTTAGTGAGACAATGAGGAATAGAAGACACCGAATCAGTCTGAAGGTTGAGGCCTTTTTGTGGTTGTTGTAAACTGCGAAATCATAGGGGGGCATCTGAATTTGTGATAATCATGAACGACGGTTGCTTATTGATTAACACCCATGACTGAAAGTTTGTGTTAGCTATGGAGTCACAATTGAGATAATTAGATAAGAAATCAGGGTAATAGTTGGATAACATTTTGGATATCTCATGGATGACAAAAAGATCTGATGAATACATAAAACAACAATCTGACTGACATTTTGCTTTCTAAATTCTCTCTGACAATCTGTTAAAGCCTTTCCCCCTCCTGTTTCCTTTCTTTTCTAGCATTCTGGATGATGGGGTTGGACAACAAAAGTGGAGTTTGTTCTCACCTGAGGAAAACAAAGAAAGAATGAAGACATCAACTGATGATTTTTGGTACGAAAATGACCATGACCAGCATTAAGAAAGACTGAGATGATAATGCTACAAAATCCTCATATAAATATATATATGAAAGTAAATATGCAGGTATATATACATGTATACCACACAAAAATGGTCAACTTATACAAATACAGATGTATACTACAACATTGTGGACAATGATGTAAAAAAACAGACTGCAAAGCTGTATATTACTGCTGCTGCTGTACATTCAAGTACTTCATCTTCCACTGCATAAATGTATTTATGTTTAAAAATATTTATATGTTTATAAAAAGAGATATTTATGAAAATGAGTTTTATTTATGTAACATTTTGAAAATGGATGCAAACTGCAGGTCAAGTCTGTTTGTTACCCTTTTCTTTTGTCCCACATAGTTGTAAATGTTTAAAAAAAATGATAAAACAAAACAAAACAAAAAAAGAACATTCCATGTGCACTTACATGCCATCTCTCTGGGCGTCTGTGTTTCTCTGAAACCTGTTCTTTCTTTTGCTGCAGTGGTGCTATGAGTAGGAGCATGTGACTCCAGAATGCACAGTGGGTTTGTGGCCACTACTTTGTATAAGTTAGGCTTGGATATTTAAGGCAAAATTTGAATGGTTTTCTCTACTTTTCCCTGCATTCAGCCAACATCCATTAAATAAATAACATCATTGCTGTCTGACAGAGTTAATCCTAAAACTGCTCACTAGACTGAGACAAAATGTTAAAGAATTAGAGATTGTTACATTGACCTATTAAATTTTACATTGTTATCTACTGTATAGAAGTAAAAAATAGATCAGAAAGACATAATTTCTCAATTTTCAATTCCATTATCAACGCAGGTATATCAGTAGAGCACATCTTCATCAGCAGGTCTTTGTTCATGCACCATGTAGAAAACTGTCAGCCCATCTCAGCATATGCTGTATAACCCATCAACCCTTCCGGCTGACAGCCAATTTGATATTACCAATTAACATAACATTTATTGAGCCATAGCAACCAAGGAAACAATGCCGACCAGCTGGGTGTCTCACCCTTCTTGTTATGTGGCAAGAATATGAACCATTGCACCACTTTGCCTTTTTATTATACAGTATTAATACCTGCACATTACCATTCAACAACATTTAAAGGAATACACAGATTTATGGGTTATAAGAGACGAAGCAGTAAGTTTAATGGCTGTAGTGTTGGGAACATACATAGCATACATACTAATGATAATAGTAATAATTCTTATTGTGTGGCATTTAAGAGCAGAGTTCCAAAGAGGGGAGCATAACAGTAACAGTAAATTATACAAAAATGCCATAAATATGTGTGATTTTCAAAGAAACAATGAGGCAACACAAAATGGAAACGTATAAAAGTAAGTCTATAAAACTCAGTTTATGAGGAAAATGTGATAATGAATTAGGCATTTGTTTATGTGAAAGGTTGTTGATAGTCTTCTGGGATAATCAGTTAGAAAAGTAGTGAAAGACTTTTTTTTTTGTTGGCAATTAACTTCTATTGTCTATGAGACAAAACTGAATGTCTGATTTTAAAAAGTAGTTTTAGACCAGCAACTGAATTCAGTATCAGGTCTGGATAGTCTTTTAAATGTGTGTTGGTTTTCTAATATTTTGAAGTGAACTTTTTAAACAAGAAAATCCTTTGCAGTGTCCTAAAACACATTTATAGTGTCCTATGTTTGACTGGCTAAAACATATTCCAACACTAGAGAGCGCTATGGAGGCAGAAACAACAACAAAGTGGATCTGATCATTGAACAAAAGCTCTCTAAAACTTTATTTAATGAGTCCCTTATGTCAATAACAACCACTAAGCTTTTATAAATATAATTTTCTTGATGAAAATGCAGTTCATTGGATTCTTATAATGTTTTAGTGTCCCCAAAAAATGGAAAACATATTTCACTCAACATGTGAAATCGGATTCGAACTCAAATGCACAAATGAACATTTGATCATGAACTGATCAAAAATCTAAAACGCAGAATCTACTCTTGCTTGTACTTTTCAGAAATCTTCTTTTTCTCTTCACGTCAGAACAGTTTTGAGGAACATGCAGGGTTCTGAAAACCTGATTTCTTTCTGAACCAACTGTTTGCCGAAAGTTTTATAGAAAGAAAAAAATAATGTCTGAAAATAAACTTCTATTAAGGACTTTGATTGTTTCAGTTGCTGTTATAATGTATAATGTAGTACAATATTTTTTTTAATCAGAACTATTGTAACTGAACTGATAAAGTTAGTTTTGGACTTGTGTTCAGCTCATACCCTATGATAACTTCATGCAGTGTGCGTGAATCTCTACAGGTGTCTTTAACACAGAAACCTGTATTCAAGTATTAATGTTTATATGTGAAATTTTGGATTGTTGTCGAGGAACAATGTGTTTTATTGAACTGAAGAAAATCCACTCCACATCTATTTCCATCATTAATGTTAACAATATGTTGATTAATTTGATTTAATTCAAACCTGTCATCCAGATGTGGGAACCTGCTTTGCATATCCTGCAATGAGCCATGATGATGGATCTCGCGTGAAGAGTTTCTCTAAAGTTAACTCTAATAGTTCAAAAAGTCAGAATATGTTATTTACAACAGAACGTACATAAAATAATAAATGCTTAAGCTGTTAAATGTGCCAATATTTTGCACAAATGAGAAAAAAAAATTATTTTAAAATATACCAAGTAATTATATTAACTGACATCAGATTTGTGCCATGATATCCTACCAGAATAAAAAATGGGCAGAGGCTCTCCAGTCTGTGCATAAAAAGATTGTTGAATGCTTTAAAAAAATATTCTTCAATCTCAAATTGCAAAGGTTTTGCAACTCTCATCATCTACAGTGCATAACATCATCAGAAGATTCAGAGAAACTGGAGACGTGTCTATGTGTAAGGGACAAGGCTGAAGATCTTTATTGGATTGGTCTTGGGGCCGTCAGACGACACTGCATCACACATCGGAACGATTGTGTCACTGACATTACTAAATGTGCCCAGGAAAACTTCCAGAAACCACAATCCTCTGTGCCGTGTGCACATGGCAACTAAAGCCCTACCATGTAAGATGGAAGCAATATCTGAAGAATGTTCAGAAGCGCTGTTGTGTCCGGTGAGCCAACAGTCTGATAACAGACACTGTGTCTGTCAAGAAGTCAAAGAAGAGGGAAATCTTCTGCTATGTTATCAGTCTTCAGTTAAAAAGCCAGCATCTCTGATGGTGTGGGATGCACAAGTGCATGCGATATGGGCAGCGTAGATGTTTTGGAAAAACTGTTAAGTATATTACAAAGTCTCTCGCCTAATAATTGCTGGGAAAGGCTCCAACCCACCCGCGACCCTGATTGGATTAAGCAGAAAATGAATGAATGAATGAATGAATGAATGAATGAAACTAAGCACATAAAACTTTGGCTAATAAGGCAGGAGGGCAGGGCTATGATGACATCATAGTCATTACAGACATGATAAATATAAGCATGCCGCTTTCTGGCAACATTTGGCTAAACAACAGCTGTGAACTTTTATGTACAGGTTTTGTTCCAGAAGTTGAGTCATGACCTCTCACTTCTCATGAGGAAATACTGTGAATTACTGCGACACTAGTCCTGCAGCATTGGGCTGTTTTTCTCATCCAGCTGCAGATAGTTGGCACCTGCTTTTCCGAAGCCTAAATTTAGACTAGCCCAGCCCAGCATCAGTTCCATGTTTAGTAATTCCCGTTGCACATGCAAAGCTGATTTATCTGCCTCTACTCCTCACAGGATTTTATGTGTTTTTGCAGAAATGCCCAGATTGCATATTCGTTCAAGCCAGACGTGCTGAATATATAATAGATAAGGTTCTATTAGGGTTATATCGATACCTATACCTATACCTATAACAGTATTGGTACTAGGGCATTCACCAAAAAGTTGATTTTTCGACACGTCACCTTAATTAACACGAGTCGTTAATTAAGTTTAGATGTTTTAGATGACTGCATCGGCTGCTGCAAGAGGAGACAGACCTATCTCAAGCCTGCTACAGCTGCTATAAGCAAACATTATTTCAACCCTTACATTACGGCCACTTATTTTGTCAAATTAGGCTACGCTTAAGGTAACTTACAGCTGCTTGCATAGGTTATTTAAAATGTATAATATCCTTCTTTTATCGTTCTTGGCCTAATCTTTTATAATGAGTGATTATTATTAACGCGCAGGCGAAAATGATGACAGCGAAGACAGCGACGAGGAGGTTGTGGCTGCGCCGGGCAGTTTCACAACTCCTCACATTCCCAGCATGGAGAATCCTCTTCATTACCTTATCCCAACATCGGGACCGTTCCCTC
>JAVQJG010131248.1:0-16321 GCA_036024015.1 Craterocephalus amniculus | reverse complement strand
CAAAGCCCTCCTCAGCCAGAATCAGACGCCCCACTCTGGCTCCTGACCAACTCGGGATTTGAACCCGCGGCCTTCTCACTGTGAGGCCGCAGTGCTAACCACTACACCACCGTGCAGCCGGCTTTGGTTTCAGTAGAGCATAAAATAAAGAAATCCATGCTTAGGGGCAGGGCTAACGTATGACTTTTAGGCATGACTGGAAACCATTTCGATCTGTTTCTTAAGTTCAAACTGTTTCAGATCAGTAGATGAAAAACATCTCTCTTCACCCTGACTGCTCCCTTCAGATTTACTTTCCTATCTAAGAGTGTCTATAGCAGGTAAAACAGACTGCTCATAGGTACTTCATGCAAAGCCACAAAAGAAAGATAAAAGAAGAAATATCCTTTTAATCAGATCCACTCCGTGCTGATTGCTCTGTAATTCACAAATTTACATGAAAAAGTGCACCTCTGCAATTATGAAGTTCAATATCTCGCTAAAGAAAACTTTGCAATTGTACACTGAAGAAACTGGGAATCAAACCCCCAACAAAGCATCTAGTGTGTGGCCAGCTCTATTTCTGACCCGCAGCCAGCCCAGAAAAACATGAGAATGTTATGATTTGAGCAGGTAGGTGGTCGAAAATGAGGACAAACTTTTGATTTTTTGTTTTGTGTTTTTTTTAATGGTGCAAACTCAATCATCAGGGGTTCAACCAAGTAATCTAGATGGATGGTAGATCTAGATTACACTTTACAGAAAATATGAACCAGCTGGTTGAACAACAGGGAGGTCCAGAGGATCAAGAAGAAAACAAATCAGCCACTTGGTACCAGAATGGGCTTGAGAGAACCTCATACTGAGTCATTCATGACTAAAAGACCAGTTTCATTATTCTTTTTGTAATTAAAAAAGAGAACTTTTCATGTTGGAGAAAAAAGCAGAAAGGAGAGAAAGGAAAAGAAATGTATGATAGCATAACTTGGCGTGATAGATGGCCGTTTGCTGCTCAGCGAAGTAATTATAACAGAGCAGAGAGAAACTGTAATATACTGCAGAATTGATTCAGTAGGAACATCTAGTCCACTGTCACTCTCCGTCGCTGTCTTTTGTTGGCAGGGCTCCGTTCATCGCTGGCAATTTTCCATGATTGCTCTGCTACAAACACATGCAGTCTCACTCGCTCATTCCCTTTCAGACATGTCACTATGGCATCTACCGTAACTGCATCTCATCCGAGGTCGCACATGCTTTTTCACATCCTCACACTTCTCTCGCTCTGTCCTCCAACTCTCGATATCTCATTATGTCTGTCACTTTCCAGTCTTCGCTCCTGCTCAACTTATGGCAAGATGAGCGTGTGTCACACTGGTCACATATCCAGTCTTGTCAACCGACCTGCCACAAAGCCTCTGCACTACCTGGAATAGTTAGAGCCTGTGTGGGTAATTCCAGCCAGCACTTCTCCCCTCTCTACTTTGTTCTCCCACAGCTTCCCATTCTTCTCTGCAGTGTGTATCGGTGCAAACTTGTTCAATTTTCAAGAAGAAAATAATGCATGCATGATAAACTAAAGAATACAAGGAGCTCTGTGGTCTTTCTTCCCTGCAGACTCCAGGACACAGTTGATCCAGATGAGAGAGCACGCAGCAAAATACACTGAATAGAGACCCTTGTCACTCTAGGTCATGATCAGTCCATCTTCACATTAAAACTTTCCATAAGGGGAAAGTGTGTCAGTGTTTTTTCTCGCAGCCATGAATACGTATGAGTGTGTGTTTATGTGATCTTGACTGCTGGAAGCTTTCCCTACTCTGGATCGCAGCAACATATGTCCGTCTGTGGAGCTACGCTGACGTGTGCCCCCGATGGAAGCCAGGCAGGCTGAGCACAGCACAATGACAGCTTTATGCACCTAGTATGCCAGCAATTAGTCATATCCTCCAGCCTAAAGGAGTCGACATGGGGAACAGAAAACCTCTGACTTAAAGAGGTGGGATAACTGCAGTGAGCAAGTCTTACCTGCGGGGTTAGATCTGGAGAACCTGACAAGTTTTTGATAGACGGCCTGGGCTCAGTTTGCTGGATCAGGAGTTAGACCTCGGACTTGTTCACTTAAACTGGGTCAGAGGGTGAAAGCCTGTTTCTATCACGGATGAATTACTGTAAACTAGGTACAGATCCAGCTTGATCTCCTCCAAACTCGCCTTCAAGTTGCGCTATAAGGGTCCTGTCAGCACAAAGCATCCCTGGCAGCTCGTTCTTAGAAGAAAACCAAGCGTTTGTTTTGAGTCAATAAATAAATCCGTCCTTCACGGACATGCTTGGATGACCATGACAAGACCTGTTGGGCTGGAGTGACACCTGCCCACAACTGACAAAAGCTTAGACATACACAAGTCATCTCACTGCATCACTAACAAAATCTCTGGTAATGACAGTGATGTTTTAAACCATGCTTATCCACTTCCATCTGATTACCTGAGACTTAATCATCACCCTCACTCTGAATTAATCTGTTTTCTTTTTAAAACATATTTCTACTCATCCCGCATATAAGAAGTCTGTACAGGAGAACTTGGAACCACAGTAGCACAACAGTGATGGGATTTGGATTTAGGATGTAAATGGCAGAAAATACTGAGTTCAGTAGTATGGATTTGAAATAAAAATCAATTCCTTGATGAGCCTGAAATTAAAGGTGACGAGTAGCCCATCCATCTGCAGAGTATAAGGCTATATTACTATTACTGTTATTGTAATTATGAGCATTTAATCATTATATTGAGCAGGTACAGAGGGACATGCTTCCTGACAGTTACAAATAGACACAAAACAGAGGAATGCATGAATGATTGAGGATACCTTGGTTGTCTTCGTCCATGTTTGCAGCCAGTTAATTTCTAAATCTCCCAAAAAATGGGTCACAGAAACTTCCGTTGCGTCTAATATATACGGCAAAACGCACGGCTTAATTCCCAGGGCGCATTTGTTATACAGGTAGTGTCACGGGCAGCAGCGTCTCCCTTTAGGAAATGTTGTGGCCATTTACGCCTCACAGTGCGAGTCAGCTCCTCCGGCCCCTGTCCGTCCGTCCGTCAGTCACGGAATGATGTGTGTCTGTAGCTGCAGCAAATCGTCTTTCACCCACAGTGGCTGAGCGCGCGATCGTTATCCTTCCAAATAACGCGTTCACTCCACTAGTATGGGGAGAGAGCAGTTCATAAATCAAGTCAAAGTGCCCAACACCAAACAAAATCAATACCGGAACCACTGTCGTTTGTTAAGAAAATAAAAGACGGACCCTAAGTTAATTCGGGAATTACTATTATTTTGAAAACAATTACCGGAAGTAACTGTCATATTGTTTTTGTTTGCTCTTGGCGTTAATCCCATTCCAGCTCCACTTCAGAGCTAGTGTTTCGCGTCAGCGTTCATCACTAATGAGTCCTCACGTGACTCCAAGAGGCAGCGAGATTACACCCGACCCGGAGTGCCAATAATGATAGCAATTATGCACATCATTCTTTAATTCTAGGGAAAAATTGCGCTGTCGAAGTTCGGAATCTATACTCACAATTTCTTTGCCTGCTATATTGTTACAACTTAAGAATAAGTTGCTCAACCAAAAAAAGAAATAGATAAATTGTCACCATAAATAGATACATTGTGATACGGCCTTTTTTTAAATTATAAGCTCTTCTGTTCAAGATCGTTTTTGAGGTTATGCTTCTTTAAATCTCGTATATAAGTTGTTCTACCTGCCTGCTTCACAAATTCAGGCTACCCTTTTAGTCCACCGCGTTTATTTGAAAATTTTAGTTTATTCATTTCGATATAACAAAATGTTGCCAACACAATCATCATGATGTATGACTATGGAGCATTTAATGGATTATTTTTTAGCACCATTAATGACCAGTGATTTGTGTTCTAATGGCGTATGTGAAGCTCATATAAATGCAGATTATTATGTAAAGTAGCTTTAACCCATTCTGATTTGAGGTGCCCTTTGCACATCCTACATGTGTTAATGTATCATAATGTACAATAATTCATAAAGAGATGAATGTTTTTTTTACATTAAATCTATAAAATATTTAGCAGTTATATAAATGTAGCCTGGTTAAATTGAGATCTGAATTGGCATACTGCATGTTGAATGCCCCGTAAGTTTTTCTCTCATACTTGTCTGTTTCAAAGTGAGCTAAATGTGTCACGCATACAAGTGATTTTTAATACATAGTAGCAGTGTCCTTTTATTCTAGTGTTCTCAATATGCCCAAAGAGGATCCAAAATTAACAAATCAGTTATCAATTAATCTTAGTTAGCTATACTGCTGCACAAAATTATGTGGACTTGCATAGTGTTTGGCTGTGCTATCTAGTTTACACTTCAAACTTTCAAAAAAGACTTATTTCACCTTGGATTATTTGTACTTTTGTACACACACGCACATATTTGCAGAGGTTGTTTCTGCAGCACACGTGGTTTCACTTATGGCATTCCTGCTTCCACAGAGAAGGGGGTGGGGGGGTCTCACTTCCTGTGTGCATTACTCCAGTGGTGAAGCATGAACAGATGCTTTAATATATTCATTCATTTATTCAGATGTGTCACTTGAAGCTGAATGTTTCATTCTCAGTCCAAACAAAATGACATTATCCAGCCATAACACAATCAGTTATCCTGACACAATTGCTCAAGTCAGTAGATTTATTTGCCTAGTTTAGAAATAATTATGTGCTTCCTGTTTTAATTGCAATCAGGTTTAATCAAAATCACAATCATAACGGTGTAGATAGAATAGTAGTATGGATGGTCTTCTTCACCTTAGTTTAAAAAATATAACATCTAAGGAACAAACAGACTCTGAGAACCATTTTCTGCAAGTTTGCATCAGCTAGGCCAAAGGATTACACAATCCACTGAACCCCTTCAATCCAGCGGATTCCAGTCTGGTGCAGTCTGTTGCTGAATGACAAGAGAAAAAGAGACCTGAGAACAACAAGATCGTCAGATTACACCTGGCTAAATGCACGGGGAGCTGGACGGGAATGACTGAGTGTTGCTTGTTTGCTGCGTGCTGTGGAATAAAGCTTCTCCTGTGAAGATATAACCATATGTTTTAAGGAAACTCAATTCCCGGAGATGCATGCCACTTTGCAGGGTGGAAAAACTGAAGGGAAAAATATCTTTCCACATGCTTATTTTGTAGTGTTTAGCTTGATGACGACTGCGACAAAGAAAACAGGGAAGTGGGGGATGTTTATCAAGAGGAAAATCTGGTTGAAGTTCAGGTTTTGCATCCAGAAAGAGCCTCTCTACTTTCACTTCCAGTGGTTACTAATTAACAAACTACCAGTAATTAAGAGTATAGTAATTAAAACAAACAAATAGTTTGCTCCATGAAAAGCCATTGATTTCCAAAGTTTGTATCTAACTGGCACACAGAACTCTATTCCTCATAAATGTCATGCTTTTGTGGTTATGACTCATTGGCCCAGATACCCTGCATGATCAGCAAACAACCATAGAGGGACAGTTGTAATTGTAAATTGTAAGTTTAAAATTGAATAAAATATCACTTTGACTCAGTCACAGTGTGGAGTGTATATGCCTGAACTGAGTTTTTCCAACAGACTGGCCATAAAGTGACCCCTAAAAAAGTGGCTTGAAGTGAACGTGTGTGGGGGTGTTTCGGGTCCACAGCCCCAGGGAGGCGCTCATCTGGCAGATTAGGCCAACCATCATGGGAAACGTCTGTGATACTCTTGACCGACTTCATGTGACCTGATTGAGCAGTCAAACCACTTCATATGCTCCAGTCAACACAGCAATGCCCAGAGGGTGATCACCTCCTCCATGTTCAGTTCCCCACCCCTGCACATGTAATTACATAGATAAACAACCACTTCACTTCCCTAACCTCAATTTCTCCATCTCCAGCTATCCCCCAAACTTCTCCTTTTATGATAAAACATCCCCACCAAATGCATATTGAGCCATCTTCTCTGTGGAAATATTCAGCAGATTTAATGATTTGGAGACTTTCTGTCAGGCAAGCAGCATTTCATGTCCACACTGAAATATTCCAACCACTGTACATTTTTTGCAAAAAGACAACAAATCTCCTTGACTTTTTTCCTCTGGTACTACAAGAATGTCAAATATTTAATATGTCAAATATCTCAAAATCTCTAAACAGGGTCCCACAAAATGCAATAAATACCGCCCGTTACCACATACAATTGAAAAGGATACAAGATATTCATGTCAGCTTCCTGCTCATCTTCCTATGTAATTTATACCTTTGACCTAGGACCGAACCAAAACCAAGTGTGTGACAGGGTCGCACATTTCCTTCCTGTTGTGTGGGGTAATGGGGTTAGTTTTTGGGTAATGGCATGCATGTGACAGAGGTCACAGGAAGCAGAGTGTGGCAGGATTTCCTCCCTCATTCTCTATGATTTAAAACCCAGCTCTGCATCTCGGCCACGTCTTTCCTGCCACCATCTGATTGAAGGGCAAAGTTGAGTTGATTTTTTGGATCCAAGGACACATATGAGAGGAACCTTTATTTGCGCTCACAAAGGCAGCAGTGTACGCCCGAGACCTTGAATGTAAAGCTGTGAGTGAGCCAAAAGACGTGCAGCAGTTACATGAGAAAATATAAAGGTTACACCTTGTAAGAACATTTGGTTTACTCTCAAGTTTTACAAATATCCCAACAAAAGCACATTTACACACAGAAGTGTGCGAATATACATGCGACATAAATACAACATGAGGTACAAAATGCAGGGTCATGCTTCCGTGACAAGCCCAAGCCTCCCAGCATGCGTCCACCATCCTTTAGTATCAAAGTGTGTAAACTTTTGAGCCAAAGACAGCAGTAAGTCTCTGTTTTATTACCTTCAATACTGCACATTGATGGAGCCGTGCGGGGAAAAAAAACAAATGATACTCCTCAACAAAGCTTTTGCTTTTTTCTTGTTATTTTAATTGCAGCCAAGAAGAAAATTAATGTTTGTATACAGCAAATTGTCAGAATGACACCTTCCAAAATAGTTGCACATTTACAAGCTCCTCTGTGCTTCCCTGACCTATTTCAAACCCACCGAATGACTGTAGCAAATATAAACACCCCCTCCTCCTCCTCCTCTACTTCCATACTTCCATATCATTTTTCCTTTTCCTCTCCTTCTCCTCCCCCAAGCCTTTGATTTAGTTTTCAGGTCAGCTTGGAGCTCGTCACAGCACCTGATGTCATCATTTTTAATGCTTTGCTAACGCCTCCTCTCTCTGGTCAACAGTGTTTCAACAGAAGGAGTAACTTGGGTCTGTTCACTGAGAGTGCATTAGACACGGCGATGCTCTTCAGTCCCAAAACAGTCATTTAAAACCTAAAACTATGGGCGATAGGGTTATGTGTACATCACGAGCAATGTATCTGGGTTAAAATAATGCGGATTAATGTTTGATTACATTTAGTAATCCAGTCTATTTGCATGCATGTGTGTAATTACATGTTAATAACTGTCACTGTGTCACTAAAAATGTAAAAAAAAGAAGAAAGCTTAGCATTATTACTTCTATTCTATCTATTTGTGGATATTCCAAACAAACCATTAATGTTTAGCAAAATTTGGTCAAACAATTTCCTGTCTGGTTGTCAGACACATCAACAGTTTGGAGTTTCCACCTTCAGCACAACAAGACCAAAAATTAAAGATTCTTATTTGCGGCTGGTTGATTGAAAGATAAATGACAAACGTACAACTGTTGAGTAAAAGAAAAGCTTTGTGGAAAAGTATTTTGTTTGATTTCTTTGTTTACCTGTGGTTTCATACAGACAAAGCTGAAGTTTCTCACCACAGCGTCACCATATTAAGATGTAAATATTGTAAATATTGCATCTGATTTAAATTTCAACCTTCTTCAAAGACAGTGCAGGCAGAATCAGTGGGCTAGCTTAGTTTAGCATGAGATTAACTTAGAAAAAGACTGAAAACAGCAGCAAAACTGACTCTGTTAAATATAACAAAGGTAACATGCATTTAGCCCATGCAGGTTTTTGTTGTTGTTGTTGTTTTAAACTTAAGCTTTCTGTTGACGTTTGGGCATAGCTATAGAATCTCTTCATATATTAATGTTTAGCCTTCAGACGAGCCAGATTGTCCTGCTCTTTCATCTTTTGGCGAGAAAGTGAATAATCTTCAGTCAGGAGTCTGAATGGATGGCAGACATGTTTTCAAGTTAAGCATGTGATAATTAAAATAAATCATTATTATTATCATTATTATTTATTTATTTATTTTTAACCTGCTTTTCTCACCCACCCCTATCTCACCTGAGTGGGGTGGTTGACGGTTCATATCTAGCTCAGCTCCTCTACCAGAGGCCTGGGAACTTGAGGGGCCCGTGCTGTATCTTTTCTGTTTGATTCTATGACAATTTACACAAGACAAAAGCTAACAAATTGTTGTATAATCCATACTTGCAATGGAAAAATTATAGTATATAGATACACATAAAAAAGAATCAGATTTTGGGCTTGATTCAGATCAATATTTTGCCATTAGAGCTCCTTACTTAGCGATAATGCCCCCAATCACCAGGGGGAAAAAAATGGCTATGGCTATGGCTTTGCAGGGGTGTGCGTTCACTGAGTGCTTCTAGTATGTAATCCATTTCTTTTGTCTTTCTATCCAAGGTCACATTTTATTTCACACGCTGGTGAGACAAAGTTTTAAAAAATGCTTTGACTTTGGACTTGGCTATCATCGATGCTTGTTTACTCCATTAGGTGGTCTTACCTTTCACATCCCATTTTACACCTTATTCATCACATATCAAGGCAAGGCATTCATGTACAAGATAACTCAGGGTGCTTCACATAAAATATAAGCATTAAAGCAGAAGAAACATTACATTAAAAGTACATTAAAAAAAATAACCGTATTAAAGAAATGAAAAACAAACAAAAAAACTCAAATAAAATACAATAAACAGAAATTAATCATCAGCTGTTTTGATAAAAAAGGTGACAAATAGAAAAGTTGATCACACCTATAGTTTAGAGTATTGCCAAAATAAAATCATAAAGCTTTGGTCCCTTTAGATGAGTTGCTCAGAATAAAAACACCTATTAGAGCAGTTCTGGATTCTCAGTTTGATTTTGAGTAGATGTGGTCTATAATGAGCTAGGACTTACAGTATGTACATGTATAAAAAGTAGACAGGACAGACCCACAACTTGAAGTTAGTTAGTCTCATTATTATTATTATTATTATTATTATTATTATTATTATTATTAATTTGGCAGGGAAATTTCTCCCTCTCAGGTGCTTAGACCAATGTTATATGTTTTATAAAATCTTCAGTGATTTTTTTTTTCTTTTTGAAAAATAAAGATTGTAAAATAAAATGTAAACATTTTCTCTTTCTCATCGCATTGTGAGCATTGGTATGTGCATTGAGCTGTTCATATTGGACTCTTCTAAACTAACATGTGTCTGATGTTTCTCCAGGTCTTACCTGTTGGAGCCAGTTATCTAGTTTGAGGGAGAAACTGGCCCCAGTGCTCCGCCTCTGATGACGGCAGTAACTGTTACCTTCACCTGCCAGGCTTTCTCCAACTCTCCCTTTAGCTCTTGCTAATTCTTCATTTCCCCATGTTCTTTTATCCAGATACTGTATTCCCATCGTTCTGGATGGCTGCATCCATCCATCGATGTCTATGCTTTTTTTTATACATAAGCATGACATGCCATGAAATAAGTAATCAATTAAGGCTGCACTGTTGAAATATGGTCATTATATTGTGCTGAGAAAGTTAAGTAGTGATATTCTAAATGGAAAAACCCACATTCCTACATGAATAAATAATTACAGTTAATAAATATTGTGCATGGGAATGGGGTTGCACATTAAAGTACTGCATTGCAGCTGTGATCGGATTCTTGGCGTTTCCATTTGCAGCATTATCGGTGTTTCACAGTCAAATAAAATGTGAGCCACTGCAGATGCCAAAGGCTAAAACTCTTTATCTTTATTCCACTCCCCCCCTTTTTTTCTGAGGGTACAACTGGCCGTTGGCAAAAACAGGGTAAAGATAACCTGACTTATCCTTTATCTGTAGATCTCTCTTTCACTCAGTCCTCTATGATAACCCTATTAAAAACATCTCTCCCAACAAATCCCTTTGAAATAAATCCTTTTTTTTTCCAAAAGAAAAAAAAATGAAAGGGGGGTTTGTCTGTCACCGTGAGAAGCCTAGTTGCCATGGCAACCACTGATGGTTAGATGTTGTAGTCTGGCATCAGACTAAAATAAGTTTGCTGGGAACATTGTGCGATGAAAGAGGGTGTCAGCATTTCGGAAATTCACAGAAGAGCCCAATTAAAGGAAGTAATGAAACAGATTTGAGCTTCTCGTCACTCCTGCTAACACAAGAATGAATCACGCAGGATTTTTTCATTGATGCAGATCAGAGAGGCACTTACACCCATCAGTGCAGACTGTGAACACATGACCATCACTACATATTAACAGTTTATTAAATATGAGCTTGTGACATAAAGTGTCATTGTAATATATCTTCATTAACCATGTAATACTCTCCTGTATCAGTCTCATTCAGATTTCTTTTTTTTAAAAGTAAAAGTGATTTATTGCGCGTGGCTGCTGCCCCAATGTGGGCAAACTGTGCTACTACATAATCCAGCCAGAAGAGGAGCAGATCTGTTGTGATTAAACTGGTTGACACTGCCACTTTACAATCGACAATTTACAATGATGTGGGAAATTCATGACAGATTTTTCTGCTTTCCGTCTTTTTAAGATTTTTATTAGATTTCTGTAAGTTTTTGTCCTGCATGATTCTTCTTGTTTGGAGTGACGTGTGACAGAAACTAGTTGTCCGTCATATTGAAAGGAGAAACAATTCTCGAATCAACATGGGAGAATATTAGTGAAACAAGTAAGCTAGTTTCATGAAATCAGTTAAAAACATTTGTATTCGCAAGATTCAGAAAAACCTGAAAAATCATCTGGAGCTTTCTGAAGGGATCAAGTTCTTTCAGTAAAACAGCATTTTTATCCTCGCAAAGGTTTGCATGTTCTCCCTGTGCCTGTGTGGGTTTCTTCCTATTCACCAGAGGACGTGCCTGTTAACTGGTTTGGACTGTCGTCTGTTTTAGTGCCCCCCCGTGATGGACTGCTAATCTTTTTCCCCTCCTCTTATACTATGGTTTCTGGATAAGACCCCTGCAACCTCGAAGAAGATAAAGGCAGGTATTTTAATGGATAATGACATTTCTAAAAAAGCAAGTAATTTTATTTTCATTCTTTTATTCCTTCCAGTATTCAATAATAATGTCCACAGTGTGTTTAATCCCCCCACTTAATCATGTTACAGAAACTAAATGTTGAGATGAATGCTGCTATTTGTAAAATGTATTTTTTGTTTGTTTGAGGTAACAGGTCACTAACAGTGATATGCAGAAACACAACAGTGAGTGTAATCACTTGTGTATACAAACACAAAGACATGCAGTGATTCCTGCTTATACTGCGCTTGTAGAATTTCCAGTTGGAACAGCTAAGCTGTCATTGTCTAAAAAAAAAGAAAAAATATCCCGTGACTTCAAATAAAGTGTCCGAGCACAGAGAAGGAAAACTAAGTAAGCATGCTAGTTTGTCATGCTGTGCAGATATTTCCTTTCTAAATTAAAGTGAAAAGTGTTTTGGCTGTGAGGTGTTACACTGAGTGACTGATAAATATGCGTGTCAGACAATTAAGAGTAACAAAACAAAGTTTCACAGCAACAATCATCTGATTTCATCTTAAAATCCATGTTGAAGTCCTCAAGCTATCAAGAGAGAAGACGGGGAAACAAATCTTCAAAACTGGATGAGCAGGCAACCGCAGGATCAATAACAACAGGGCCCCCATCTCCTTCCTGCTAAACCTCTGTTTGACTCTTCAGCCCATCTCATATTAGCAGTGATCGCTCCTGCCCTTCACCCGAAAAGGCACCGAGCTTTGGTGAAAACAACTGCCAAAATAAGCAGCCATATCAATTTATTGCATTGTCACACCAGCTTGCAGGATCGAGTGTCCTCTCCCTTCACATCGCAGTGCAGGGTCAGCCAGTGTTCTGTGTGTCTTGCATGGCAGTGCTTGGTATTCATCGTCACAAATCCAAATGCAGGGATTGAGGATTCAGTGGATTTCAATGTGGACCTGCAAAGAGATAAAGCTTTGTTTAGACTCAGCACCACAAACAGAATGACCAGATAGGACAGCTCTATGTTTCTGCCCTTGAACTCAAAATCAGCAGCAGATACTTAGTTTCTGGTTATCAAGATCATTTCAGAAGTTCAACTCTACAATGCTTCTAGCTAAAAAACCATAAGCAGATCCATTATTTCATAAAGTGTTGTTTCCTAATCAACTTAATTCAATAACTAACCGATTGGGATGGTTGAATTAGAGGTTTAAATTAATAAATCAACCAGACAGGGGAATCTAATGCTTCCTTTAAATCAGGTTGTCAGCCATTTAGCAAAAAATCTAACATTAGGCTACTGAAACAATTCCATTTTCCACCAATGAGTCCTGAGGATTAGATTTTCCAGCTACACAAAACATCCTGGTATGTACCACAGTTAAAATCTAAACAGTAAACGAAACAACTGTAGAATCAAATCAAACTTTATTTCTATAGCACCTTTCATACATTCAGTCTCTCAAAGTGCTTTACATAAAAAAACAAATGTTGTAATGACATTAGAGAAGGAATGAGAAGGAATTAAATACTCTTATTTTCTCTTAAAGGGGACAATCAATTGTCAATTGTCATTCCATTAAGTTGTTGAAGTCATGTATTACAGTAGAAATCTCATTAAAAACACACTCAGCAGAATTATCCATGAAAATACAGTTAACTGAATTTACAATCTGCTTGATCTTCATTCAAGCAAATTAGGACTAATACATATTTAAAATATCTCGGTTTACTGAAGTACAATCTAAAGCCAAGAAATGATACGTTTTAAAAAAGCAGTTTTAACTTAAATAATTTAACTTCGATTTATCGCAGGAATATAAAATTGGGATTTGGCCATAGACTGCTTTCATTTCTGCTTGAACAAAGCAAGAAAAACACCGGCAGCTGGTTTTAAAATGTGTTCCAAAATAATATTTTTGCTACTTGAAGCCTAAATACATCGGTGAAAAACAAATAAAAACATATATAAATAAATATTTTTAAAAATCATATAGATGCTCAGTCAACGACCAGGCAGACAACACGTTAAAGGCCAATCCAATCAGCTGTTGGCATGGTGACGCAAGGGGCTACTAAAAGGGAAGTTTTATCAAGCAAATGGCAAATACTTGACATATTACCTGTAATCTGACATTAAACATCATCGAGGCAACGAGGTAGATATATGGGAATCTTATTCTCAGCCGCCATGCCAGATCAAAAAATATCAACAAAGTCCTCGTCAAGCCTTTGCAAAACACTCCGTATGTCCGACCAGCGGAGCCCGAGAATCGGAGTACTAGATACGTCAAACCCGCCATAAAGCCCGGATCTGCCCGGCGGTTTGTTGCCTTACTAAGTCCACAAGCGAGACGGGGCAGGAGAAGTAGCGAGTGATATGCGGCGGTTCATATTTCTATCGCTGTCTGACGCCAAGCTCCATCTTACACATTGGTTTTGTTGTTGGAGCTGCTCCACCCCAACAGCTTTCTAAAGAGGACCGATAACGGTGCGACACTCGGAAGTAGTGCCTAGAGGGATAGGAATCCCTGAGTTTTGACTGTGAGGAACATGGATTTCTGACTTTTCTCTGTAGAACCACGCATATGAATTTTATGGGTTTTTAAAAAAAACAATGTTCTGCCAGAATGGGTAATTTTACCTTTTTTGAGTTTTCATAATTGTATAATTTATCCATTAGCAAAACAAAAAATGTTTATATACCCAAGGTGCTGTCAATAATAATGATGTTACAGAAGTTGCTTCCAGCTTGAGGATGCAATGTGATTTTTAAATGTGTACGTTCATACATTTCAATTTTTTATATAGATAGTTTAAATGGATCTTATGAAGTCCAGCACAATGGCTCTTTAAGTCAGGTGTGATGGAGAAGGGAAACAATGACTACCTGCAGGTTTGTGACCTTCTAGGATCCAGCGCTAATCACACCTATTAAGCATCTTCAAGGTAAATACAGTATACAGTTTTGGATATTGAATTTGTTTAATCTTCCCTAGTAATACTCAGTGGATATGTAAATTATGAATAATTTAAGACCATATAAAATTCCAAAGCATACTCAGTATCCACTTTTACATTGTTCAAAAAGTTTTTTCAATAAGAAGCATGATGAGATATATATTTACTTTTTAACCTATGTCAAAACTAATCCAACCAAGTTGTCATTGTGAGTTTAGTTTTCCAAATGAGGCTCAAGAACATATATTATCCCTGTTTTTCTTATATCCAGTACTTAATAGTAGAGTATTGGTTGGTCATAGTATCTACGGTCAAATAATCAGTCTGTAAACAAATGATGCGCATGTTGTTCATTTCAAATTACAATCAAATATGACACAACGATCATTGCAGTGGGTGTTATGAAGTGTTATGATGAAGTATTGTTTTGTAAACAAGTGTAGCTTCTTAGATACGAAGGGTGCAGTTTGTTTTTTATCATATGTAACTGGAACCACAAAAGATTGATTTTGCAATTACATGCAGCACTGACTAAAATAAGGATTAGGTGGCCAAACGAGTGGTATTTGTGAAGCACAGCCTGCAAGGTATAACTCAGGCAATAAAACTCGCAACACAAATTCCACAGTAATCAGTGAGGACCGTAAATCCGACGTCACTTCCTGCATCAGTGTCACACCCTAATTCACCCGTCTTCTTTATGCTTTTGTTATGTGTTAAGTTTTTAAAGGATCTTAACTGATTACTGATAAGTTACTTCATAATATTGTTGAGAAATAGCACGGATTAACAGCAGCCTGTTTTCTAACTTTTCATTTTGTTGAAAGTCTCTGTGGGCGTTCCCGGTTCACCGGATGCACCATCTGGTGGTGGCTGACTACATTTTTTTTCCCTCAGGGGTGGTGGCTGCTGTTTTGCTCCATAGCTCCCAGAACAGCCCACGAAAGCATGGGAATGTTGCGAGAGAATCTCTGAGTAAACTTGACCTAAACTGCGAAATAAGTTCCTGGAAGTTTCTCACACGCTTCTAATCGTTGGAGGAGTCTCGCTGCACCACTGAGGGTCGTTAGTAGGGGTCTGTGGAGACATTTCGACAGCGAGCAGTTCCGGACAAAGGAAAAGAGACTTGGGCTAACGTTAGCTGGCTCTAGGGCTAACTTAGCATTCCTTTAGCTGCGACGCAATGCAGGCCATAAAGTGTGTCGTTGTCGGCGACGGGTAAGTTAACATAACTGATTTGTTTATAATTTAGTATCTTTCATTTGGTGTTTAAGGACTAAATGTAATGTTAGCTGACATGCTGTCATCAGACTAGCTTACGTTTAAACCCTTATCTTCTCATTTTTCCAAACAGGAAAGTTAGCGACTAAGCTTTAACTGTCTTTCATTGGGACTATTTTGAGAACATCTAGTAAATTACTTTTCTAAAATGTGTTTCTCAACATCATATCACTAAATCAATTAGATATTGGGCTAGCTTTCAAGTAATTGGCTATTCTTTGACGTTGGATTTCTATGTACCTGGGCTTAGTCATACATCATTTGAAAGAAAAATATATCTCTCATTTCGAAACTTTTACATTTTAGTATGTAATATAAAATCTAAACAAATAATAACATTGAAAGGAAGAAATTATTTGTGTCCTGGTGGTTGTGGTCTAGATCCACTGTTGTCAAAACGGGGCGTTTTGTCTGTTAAAGATTAATAAGTAAATCTGAAGGTTTTGTCTGCAACAATTTTAGACGGGGATTAACACATAAGCCAAGACTCGCACTCATATGTGTAAAAATATGTGGGAGGTAAACACTTAAAAGTTCTTGTAATGGGTGTGGTAGATGCCTCAGAAGCAGAGTCATTCAGTGGCCTCTGATTGAGATGCAACTTTTATTTTTGATTTCGAATAAGAGGAACCCTGGCAGGGATGGACACAGTGTAAAGGTTTCACTTTTGACAAATTGGTTTTTGTAAACTATGGATATTTCACATGAAAAAGATCCAGCCTACACCATATGGCTGTTTTTATCCAGTTCATTTTCAAATTTTTTGGAATGAACCCTCAAATGGTTATCTTTTTTTATCTT